>CM065390.1:25737500-25847500 GCA_033060915.1 Euryodendron excelsum
AGCAACCTTTGCCTTCTTCATTTATTCGAATTTCTTCTTAGCAGAGGACCCCATGCTCCTATTGTCGAAGCCCATGTTCGATTCTTGTCCTGCAAAGCACACAAAAAAGGAATCAATGCACTCGCATTAGAAAGCAGCCGCAATAGATATACCAGACTCACTCCTCTCAGCGTGAAGGGCTTCGATGGAAAGGTCTGGACCTAAGAGGTAGGCTGTCAAACTCTCACCAGCTACAAGGGCGCCCAATTCTTGACTAGGTGCTCCCTCACCCTCGCTAACCAGCCTTCCCTCGACTCGTCCTGCAGCACAGGAAGGCATGCTGAGCAAAAGAAAAACGGATGATGGTCAGATCACTACCTCAAGAAGGGATCAAGCATAAAAGCACGAAAGGCGCTTACCCTTCCTACCTGGTCTACTGCACTATCTGGGTATGCGAGGGGTCTGGTCGATCACATCCTCCCAGTGGGCAATCTCCATACCCTCGCCATAAACGAAGAAGTGCTTTTCCTTCCAACGTTTGTGGGAGATTGGGAGATTAGTTATCAGAGCAGACTGACCATCCTAAGCTGAGAAGTAATACCAGCCTGAGCTCTTGCTCTCAGATATTTTATAACAAAAAAAGAAGTGTTCGGGGGTCAGGATTTCCTTCTTGTCAGTAGCTGCCTGCCACAAGGCAGCACAGCCTACAAGAATATGCCATGAGTTGGGCATGAGCTGCCCAAGAGCTAGCCTGGCCTTGCTCAAGACTCTCCTAATAGGAGGAGCAATGGGAAACCTCAGCCCCCCAGTCAATGTACTCTTATACACCGCAATTTTGCCAAGGCGAGGGGGGCATGCTCTATCCTCGCTCCCAGGAACTTTATAGCTCGTGGAGGCTAAAAACTGGTAGGCAGACCAAAGCTTTCTCACTTTCGCCCCTTCTAGAATGGAGGCTATGTGCCTCACCTTGTGCCTACAGTCTAGGGTAGAGGGCAACCCAGCTCCGACCTCAACCACAACCACGGGGGCACTTTCAAATGCGTCCACAATGGCCACAAGGCTCCTCGCCCTCATTGGCCTCACCTTTTGGGTAACATCTCCAATATCGGCCCTAGAGTAGTTCGCAGAGGCACTTGAAGCCTCGTCTAGCCTAACCCTATCCAAATCCATCGAAGCAGTACGCTCAGAGCCGGATAACAGGGCGATTGGGTGGGGGTTCATGATCCTAGGGTTGCGAAAGTAGACCTGGAAGTCTCTAAGACACCCCAGTACACAGACTCAACAAAGGAGGGGTTGCCTATGAACCCTAGAGGATACGAGGCCCTAACTTTCCATTCGTAGTACCAGATGGCCTTCTGTAAAAACCAAAAT
This sequence comes from Euryodendron excelsum, assembly GCA_033060915.1. NCBI lineage: Eukaryota > Viridiplantae > Streptophyta > Magnoliopsida > Ericales > Pentaphylacaceae > Euryodendron > Euryodendron excelsum. The sequence continues at coordinate 25,738,851 of CM065390.1, forward strand.
ATATACCCACACGCCTTTAATACCTTGATGAGCAGAAAGATTGAGAAGAAGGTTTGAGTTCGCTTCGAACAACCAACAATGGCGAAAGAAAAGGGGAAGAAATGAGAGGAATCACTCGCCGAATAACCTAAAAAAGATGTGCAAAACGGAGGGCCCTTTGGTGAACCGCCAAGGTTTTATAAGCCCTTTCTTTTCAAAATCAACGGCGTGGATCTGCCCAGGGTTCTCAGATCGAACGGTTGATGGTGGTAACGTCCAATCGATATACGGGGCCAACCCCGCGAAGCCACATGGCATGAACGCCAAGGGTCGCGTCAATTCGGTAGGCATAGTAATCATGATGGTTTTACGGCGCCATAATGCACCTTTGGGGCGGCGCCCCGCGACTCTTTAGAATTCCTACTAGCTGACCTGGGCTACCAAGGGAATTAGGGGTATCTGATAATACAACAAGTGTAGCTAGTCTGCCCCCATGGACAGACCAGATGAGCTCGGGCTACGTATCTAGACCCGAACTCCCGAACCTTTTTTCAGATCAGGTCTGCTAACAGACCTGAAATGGCAGAGCTCCAGCAATACACCAAGTGCCGCCATTAAGGCACCCCGAGATTCTCGCCTGACAATCAACCCCCACGATCCCATGATTAGGACGGTTCCCCCACGACTGAGGGCATGGTTCATGGAGTCTAATATCAAGACACGATACATCCTCATGATGGTGGATGCATAATTTGAGGGCACAATTGGCTCTCCCATGAAAGTGCCCACGATCCAAGCCAACACTCCTATAAAAAGGGCAATTATCATCTCCAAAAAGGTACTAGATACATCAACTCTTGAATATCGTTACTCTGCCCATTGGTCTCTAGCCCAACTTTGGTATCGGAGTGTCTTTAGCAAGCACCACACCGGTATTCCAAGCAGGAGGATTCATCACCTCAACAATTTGCATCAAAGGTCGGGTAGGACATACAAATTCACTGCATCATCACTATATAAATGGTGTAAAAGACTATAACTATGCTTTAATTAGATTGTGAGTGAGTAGGTGTAGCCGTGGTTGATCTCTTTTCAACCATTCCTCTTGGTTCGTTTTTCTGTCAAGCATTTGTGGCTTGTGGATCTCCCCCTTCTTTGTAATTTTCTCTTTATCAATATATCTTTCCCTTTTGCTATTCAAAAAATAATAATAATAATCAAGGAGTTCGGTAAGCAAAAATGTTAGATTTCCAATTATTACATTTCAATTTGGGGATAGATGAGTTAGTGTCCGGTTGAAAATTTGACGAGATAATTGGAATTTATAAATAAGAATAAATTAGTTGTATAGGCTATAATGGATTAAAGACAAATTACGTATTTTAAAATTTTACATTTAACTATGTGACTAGACTGATGGAGATTTGATATATTATTTTTTTTCCACATAAATGACCTCTAGGATGCAAATTTTCATAAATGTAATCTCTTAATATTAAAATTATTATCTAATTTAACTAACATGTCTAACGTAGTTTAGAGAAAGTACATTGATTATAAATATATAACAGTAATTTCTGTAACATAGCATAAAAAGTTTTTTGTCCCACAATGAGTTTCTTTCAGCTTGTTGTCTTGTGTACACGTCCAACCCCCTTGCTTCCCTTACGAACGGTTGCTTTGAGTTAGGCTTGTCACCTCTCGGTTTGTGGGTTGCTATCGTGCTTTTGAAGTTGGAGTACTTAGAAATTTGCAGGCATTTATAAATACCACACAACTCAACCTCTAATGCTATGCCAATGCTTTCAAGGAAACTAGACCTGCCAGAGGAAAAGACCACATAATGAGCTAGGAATCGTAGGATCTTCATACTCTACTCATTCGTACTAAGCCCCATCAATTTTTTTATGCTTCAACAACTACTCTAAACTATCAATTAGCTCAAGAATTATATCAAGGACAAGCATGTAAAATTAATATACTTTTTGAGTAGAAATGACCTGTTTACGCAGTTGATTTTGGGGAAACCATTGAAACTCAATTTTGCACGTGCCCACTGTCGAATATAGATATGAGTAGTGATCACGTGCATTCATGAATGAGGCTACTACAGGGCAGGAGTCATGATCCCGCAATGTCCACCCTATTATATGAAATATAGATCAAGGCCCAAAAAGCTTAAATAGTGAAGAGGCTAAACAAAACCCATTATATTTTTTACCGATTTAGGCCCAAAAAATTTTTACATAATAAAATGATCCATTTACCTCTGCAATTCACGTTCTAGATCATTTTTGCCTATGTGGTCCGAGGTACATAATTCTTTATGCCCAATTAATTGAGGTCTAGGGCAAAATTTGGAGAAAGAAAATAAGATGCTCTTCATTTTGTCTAGACCAATATTGTTTGAATTTCATGACATAAAGAGTCTTCAAGTGCCACTTTAATTGACAAATCATTTAACAGGTATTAAAATATAATGTTTTAGTCATATTTTGCTGGTCTCTCTTAATTAAGTTTGAATTAGATGTTATTTTTTATTTTCACATATTAAATTTGAACTATTCACTGGAAAGATGAGTTTTTTCAAATCAAATGTTGGCTTATAAGTAATTTGATAAAAATAATTTTGTAAGTACCACTATACATTTCCTATTTTGACCCTCCACTTGCACAAACTCACCCACTTTCCTATTTTGTCTCACCACTTGCATAAATTCACCCTTCTGGTGTATATTAGATTTAACTTGGACTCCCAAAATGAAATCCTAACTTTATTTCTGTGGGCATTCGCATGTGCAGTGATGTCTAATTTATGTATATAAATACATGTATATAATTCAACTAATATTTATGAACATTTTTTTTCCGGAACTTGTGCAAGGGAAAGACAAAGAATTGAAAAAAAAAAAGTGAAAGGAAATTTGTTTTCTTTTGACCTATTTAGCATTGCAAATAAAATAAAAGAAAGTGAAAGGTTAACTTGATTGGGCCCACATGTATTCCACAATTTAGCCACTCTGTTGCAAAGAGGCTATGGGAAATAAAGGATTTTAAGTTGATTTGGGCCTACATGTAATCATCTCAGCTGCCACTTCTATTGATTAACATAAATCAATGTGGTTGAAGCCAAGGGTGGCGTAATGGTAAGCTTATGGGGTATCTCATTCTACTCTTTCAAGCCATTCAAGCCAGAGCAGAGCAGTGTCTCTCATCTGATAGAGGGCTGAGGACAATTTGAATGGGCCAGGTTAGTATTTGGATCACAGTTACCAAAAAACTCTCTTTGAGAGAGAAAATTCGCTTTCTTTGGAAATTGTTTTTAAATGGAGACGAAAATATTCTTAAATTTTAGGAGAAACTCCTAAAAAAACATTTATGAGTAGGCTTAAAAACTCAATATAATTGAAAGAAACTTATTACAAACTCTTAGAAAATGTTGTAGAATTTCCCTAGGAGAGTGCTTCTCATATGTTATCACCTAGCTTTTTATATTTTTTCTAATATTGATTGCTTGGTGGTAGTGGCTTCTCCACCTAGCGTTTTTTTGTTTTAGCTTGGTAGTAGTGGCTTCTCCATCCATGACATGAGGTTGTAGTTGAACTTACTCTCCCACGTGGCTTTGGCCATTCAATGTACCAATATATATATATATGAACATTTTTTTTTTGTTTTTTGTTTACTTCAATTTAAGGGCATATTGATTGCTTGAGATTTGAAGTGGAGATATATTCTTATAATTTTATGATTGAGATGGGAATTGGTGCAGGACGTTGGAGGAGAGTGGTGGCAATTGCTATGAAATTTCCTGGATTTGTTGGTTTCTATTGTAGCTATTAGAACAAGTGTTTGCACAAGTGAATGGTGATGGCATATGTATTAATCTCTAGGTCCTCCACCCATTTCCAAACATTTCTCGCTTTCACTAAATCTTTTTTTAATGAGAAATTATTTAGTACTCTTGAAGCGCCACCACATGCCTTTGCTTCTCCACTCATACAAAGATGGGTCTCCCACTTGCTATGCTGGGTATTTAATCTCACCTAACAGGGAGGACCCACAACTTGAAAGCTTGACTAATAAGGGCGTTTAGGCTTTACTAATAACATAGTTAGGCCTTTTCCCTTTACTAGTAAGAGGCAAAGATCATCAGCTTTTAGTCATCTATCTCGCTACCTACTCCTTTTGCAAAAAGGCTTTGGGGATAGGATCACACTCGAGAAAGAGTCTAATGGTGGAAAAAAGATGGCATGATAAAAGCACAAAATGATATTTCTTTTTTAATGTTCACATTTACTTATGCATGCAAAAAATACAATCTAAGAGAGTCAGATATATGTACTTTTACCCGTCGGTCCAAATAGACTGTTTTTGTATTTCAAACCCATGATGTTCAGCTCACAATGAAGCAATTTTATCATTGCACAAGATCCATAAAAATGGTCTTGGCTCATTTTTTGCTTGCACAAAATGCACCAAGATCAAATTTGGCATTACAAAATTCTTCATCACCGGCACCTTGCCTCCCTAAAATAATGGTTTCACTTGTGAAAGTTACAACCTATTCAAACACTCGTGTGTTTGTGTATTGTCTAGGTTTCTGAAATCCAGTATATGAAAACAAAATAGCCATAAGAAACAAGAACTATGTATTATATATATATATATATATATATATATATGTATATGTATGCATTACTCATGAAGAAGCAGACCTACTTCTTGATTCCCAAAAAGCTGTGGCCTATGGGAGCCTACTGGTCAAACTCATACCCCTCCCATTTGTCAGACAAATCCTATTAATTTGTAAGTTTGGGATCCCAAATGCAGCGAGTTTGTTTACTTTAACGCTTACAGCTTACATTACATTTTACCTGAAAAGAAAATATATTACGATATGATGTAGTTTGTTCCACATACTTATCAAATGTGGCCCTCCTCTTCTGTACATTGCTAATGTGGTCCTAAATATGGAAGATAGATTATTCAAATAAAATTTTGTTCAAGATTAGCCTAGCCCTTAGTAGTTTTAAGTAGAATTGTTCCTGATCATCCACACAATTCGATGATTGGGAACCACGTTTATGTTGAATTTTTTTTTTTTTTTTTTTTTGTACAGGATACATATTTGATATCCTATTTTATTGAAAATTCACAAAAAAATCAAATCTTATGTTGTGAAAAATACTTCTCCGGAACCCATATATACTTGGAAAAAATATTCAATGCAACAGTGATGCCACATCATTTTACTAATAGGATTTGTCTATCAATGTTCTTCCTTTGTTATTTTGTAGCCATAATAGGATAGTAAGTCATTGAAAGGAAAATTGTTATTGGTTGTTAAGGAAAGAGAGAGAAAATATTACACAACACATTAATTTAGTTTCTACAATACTAGCTATACTGTACAATAGAGAACGTTGAATATTTGAGAAACAACATTTATAGAATATGAGTTTATAACAAAAGATAGAATGTAAATGTAATATGTTAGAAGTGACACTAATTAAATATAAAATGAGAAAGAGTTTTTGAAATAGTATGATCTTGTGCAACATAGACCAATTAACTAATATGTTTATACATACCAACGATGGATTTTATTAAGATTAAGGGTGCAAAAGCCTAGGGTAGGTCAAGAAGGGCCAAGTTTGGACCAGCAAACAAATTCTAGACATAGTTCCAACTTGTAAACAATAGCTACAGTAGTGGTATATATGAAAAAGGCTACTAGCGCTAACTAGATTCTACAAACCAGTATGGGCTCGTTTGATTTCCCGGACTAACTTGGAATCTCGAGACAAGTAATGTCCGGACTAACCTGCTCCGGATTAGCTGTCTGTGTAAATTTGTAATCCAGCGTTTGATTTATGGCTAGATTGTGCACTGGATTAGTATCAGCCTAGTTAATCCAATGTTTGATTTCGGTATATCTGGATTGGATTAATGTGTACAAATATCATATTACCCCTCAACCAACCATCCACCCACAATTTTAATGTTTGTTTATACGTGTTAATGGGCTGTTCAAACGACCTGCAAATATCTCCATTTTTGCCATCTCCTGGAACATGTAAATGGAGTAAAAATCCATATGAACCATGCAACATTAGTAACACTATTCCTTAATCGGTTCAATAATGGTCCAATGGAAGGCATTATTCCAAGAGTTCCAAACTAGCATATATCACAACTAATAAAATAGCAAAAAGATCACTACAGCAAATTGTTCCAAACCTGTAACACTTTCGAACCTTACAGAAAAGAAAGAGGAAAATTTCCCAACACCTACTCCAAATATCCAACCATAATATAGTAGAAACACTACACCAGAAAGGCCACTACAACAACAATAGCAACAGCAACAGGCAAACAAGAGTAGCTTTATGAATTTATTCAGAGCACGATTTAGCAACAGCAATCAAACCACATAAATTACTACCAAAAGCAACAGCAACAGCCAAGTATATATCCACTTCAAAACCAAAAAAACACCTATATGTCCATGCTACCTAAGCAACTTGTAGCAAACCAAAAAAACACTTACAGAATTTTACAAAAAGGGTAGCACTTCTGTGGCTAGAACTTATAGCCACCTGAACAAGTATGTTACAAAAAAAAGGTAGCTTCCAATACATAAACTACTACTGAATGTCCATGCAACCAAATATTATAGAAGCTGTCACACATAATTACACAAAAGATGTGACTAGTAGCAACCTTATATCTAGACCATCACCCACCAAGTGGTGAAAATAAAAACTAACCAACCACCCAGTAGCAGCCCCATATCTGTAAACATGGCACTAGTTCACAAAAAAAAAACCTTACGAACCACCCAGTAGCAACCCCATATCTATAAACATGCCAGCAGTTCCAAAACAAAAAAAAAAAAAACCTGACCAACCACCCAGTAGCAACCCCATAACCCTAAACATGCCACCAGCTCAAAAAATAAACTTACTAACCACCCAGAACACAACAGCAACAACCACCCCCAGAATGAAGAAAAATAATTTGCTGCACCCACCTAGCTGGGGCATCTGATGGGCCAGTGGTTGAGATAGTGGTTGGGATATTGGTTCGAGCATTGGTTGGATGTTATCAGCACCATCAATGACCATGGACAATAGAAAATCATCATATACAGCTTCAGCTTCAGCTAGAGATGAAAATTTGCGGTATGTTGCCCTGGGATACCTTGACACCTATGCATTACATAGCTCCCAAGTCGCATACACGCCGGGTTTCCTTCCAATGAATACCACATACACTACCATTTCTAATTACATAACAATGAAAATATAATAGTCCTTGCATTAGATAGCATTGCATAACTGAAAATTAAAACATAACATATTTATACAATTAATTGCTATCATTCCACATGGACAAAAACAAGGCAATTTCAGCATGCCTCCAATGAAATAAAAAGACAAACAGCTGAATACCACACACACTACCATTTCTAATTACATTACATTTAAAACATAATAGTACATTACACTGCCATTTCTAATCCTTGCATTAGATACAACATCAAACCATCAACACAAACTAATATACACTTTCAGACAATAGCATTGCATAACTGAAAATTAAAACATAACGTATTTATACAATTAATTGCTACCATTTCACAAGGACAAAAACAAGGCCATTTCAGCATGCATTCAATGAAATAAAAGGGTAGGCAGCTGACAATAGTTGCAGGTTAATTCCTTAGAAAAAACATTATCCAAAAAAACATAAATAACTATTACATCAACCATTACAGGTTAATACCTTACAAAACACATGTCTAATGTTTTTGTACCATTACTAGCTACCTGCAATGTAATAATTAATACTAACTAACAATTACATGGTAAGGCATTACATACCCTGCTGATATTGTTCTATCACATTTCAAAAGTTCAAAAATCACTTCTTAAACGCCCTACCTAAGCCAACAACTTGATAATGTAACAGAGTTTGTCCTCTTCTGACAGGCTACTAAATATGTAAACTCTTTGTGCACTCCCGGCAATAATATCCAAAACAGCCAATCGATCATCAGGCCCAATAGGCAACTTAAGGAGCTCAATATTAATTGCCCTTCTTGTATTGGAAAGGTCATGATGGTAACCCATCCTGTAGCCAATAAACTCCAGCTGACCACAGCTCCTCTCCATAGATGCACCCAACCTATCAACAAAATCAGTTAACCCCTGAACTATTGCATCAATAGCCCTAGGCCTCTTCTTCTTTCCCTTCTCACTGTTAGAGGAGTTGGGCTGTGTGGCAGACATTGAGAAGTCCATCTCCACCCCTGCACCTCCTTCACTCTGTAGTGGCATCTCATTGTTACCTTCATCCTCTTTTTCCATGTTTTCCACAGCATCTGTTGGTCCTTCAACAAACTCTCCAGTAGCTCTATTCTTCCCAAATATGATGCACCAATCCTCATAGAAGGGCAATTATTTGTTTCTCAAGTTTTCGAGTTCTGTGTCCCTCTACAATAAATATGTTCCAATAATCACACAAGTGGTCTAAAAGATTATAAGAATACATCACAAAAAACTTAAACATCCTATTTACCTTGCATAAATCTTCCCAAAGTTCCTCATCTACAATCTCCAACATTTTCTCACTGTCATTCCAACTAATGCCTGATTTTCCTAGAACTAAAAACAAGCTACCATAGCTTTTTTTTTTTTCACTTCTTTATCTTGCTCTCTATGTGCGGAGTGGCACGAAGAGAAGTTCCAGGAAGTGCTATTACAAGTTTTCGCTCAAGGACTTGCAGATAGCCACCCCGAAATGTGTTGTTATCTACCTTCCAACCTTCAGTGACAATATCCTTAAGGGCATGAACAAGCACCTCTTCTTCCTACTGTGTCCAACTCTGCCTAGTTTTTGATGAAGACGCTCCAGTTGTCTTCCCTTTATGAGATCCACTTGTAACCTCACTATCTATTCCTAAACTATAAGATACATTCAAAGGACCCAATATTATCGATAAAAATTTAACTCATCATATGTAAAGATAACTGCTACAAAAAGAGAATGCAAAATAATTAGAAAATGCAGTCAATCTATTACAAATAATTAAATAATTGCCAAACCACAAATCAGTTTTAAGTTTATGCTAAAAATTAAAGCATAAAAAAGTATCCAATTACATAAAGCATTCAAATGTTGCGCAATCTAAAAATTGAATCCTAATTATGAGGCTGATTAACGAGAAATTCATTATACATCTGCATTGCAAAGGCATCTCTCCACTTGGTCCACTGATCAGATGTCTCAACCACATCAATGTACTCATCCCCCATGTCTCCCAGATTTTGTGCAGGTGTTTCAACATTCTCTAGAGGGTCCTCGGCCATGTAAGATCTAATAAAGTTATGCAGCAGGCAACAAGCTGTAACAATACGACATTGGGTCTTGATAGGAAAATATGATGGACTCTGGAGGATTACCCACCTCATTTTCAACAACCCAAAAGTTCTCTCTATGACATTCTTGGCAAATGCATGCTTCATGTTGAAGTACTCCTGATAATTAGAAGGAACAACACCTTCTCTCCAAATAGATAAGTGGTATCGTTGCCCTCTATATGGTGCAAGGAAGCCTTCACAATTCTTGTAACCCCCATCAACTAGGTAATAGTAACCTGACACTATACGATATTAGTTTTGGTTCAAGAATATCAATTCATATAAGTTGTCATAATAACATCATGTGTCTATAATGCTTACCAATAGGTACCTTTAGGCCACTCCTCCTGGTGACTACATCTCTTAAAACCCTACCATCTGTCGCAGACCCTTCCCAACCCGATAAGACATAAATGAAGTTCATGTGTCTATTACAGACACCTAAGACATTGGTAGCAATCTCACCCTTTCATGTCTTATATCTTGGCATATCAATGTTACTGACACGAACTTTGACATAGGTGCCATCTAATGCTCCAAGGCAATTCTATATAAAATAAAATAAAGCTAATGTAAGAACACTACATAATTTTTCATATTTCCTCACTTAATGTGTAAAACTAATGAATTACCTGGAGCTGATTCCATCTATGGTCAGTGCAACCTTCAGTAATTGGTTCAGGGGTAACAAGCAATTCAGCTTAACACCGCAAAACAGCTTTAAGCACCACATTGAAGTACCTACTAACTATTTGGCCTAACCTAAAAAGCTCGTGTTTCACGATTCTATTTTTTTTGTGGTGACCCAATACTTTCAAAAACATGGCTACCTTTCCTCTAACAAAACATGTTTGGAGTGTGAAACACCCTTCATGTGAATCAAGTTGCACAATCTCATGAAAGCCGTACAATCCACACAAAGTTGCTCAACACATGTTATATCTGACTGTCTAACTAAACGATTAATGCTATTCATTTGTTGTTGAAGTATATTGGGGCCTCTACCAATAGCATTATACCTTGCATAGTACCTTTCAATAGCAACACTAACTATTGCAAATACTATCCCAACAACAGTAAACATTTGTTTTATATGTTCCTGAATTGCCACGAACCCCTCCATCTCCTCATTTTCATACTCCATATCAAAATCCATCTAAGTAAAACAAATAAAATACGATGATATTAAAAAGGTATGCTATGTTAGTACCATGTAAAAGGAAATAGAAGAACCTGCAAGAAAATGACTTGAAAGGGCAGTAATCTGTGAAAGACCAATACTGGAAAACTGACAACAAAAGTGACTATTAAGTTTATATAATATATACAATCTCACTCTTAGAAGAAGGCTAGAAAAGAGAGGATGTGAAACAAATTGAAAAAGGGGGCCCTTAACCCATCATACAGGTCTGTAACAGATAACGAAATGAAGAAATGCAATGCGATATTGGCGAAAAAGAAATAATGAGAATATACAATGCCATTATATATAGACCATCAGATAAGCTGTAACCAGCTGATAGAACTACACAAAATGCAACCCATCATACATGTCTGTAACAGATAACGAAAATACTGCAAAAAGCCCAAACATGGAAGCCCTTAACCAAGAGATAACTAGTTGATTAAAAAAAAAAGGGATCCTCACACAAGGAGTAATCAGATAATCAGAGGCAGATATAGGACAAAATATAGGGAAATAAATGTTAAAAAATATAAATAAACCATGAATTAGCAAAAGCCCTAACAAATCCCTAACAAAAAAATCGATTACTACCAAAAAAGGCAGAAATCCCTTAGATTAACAAAAGCCCTACAAAAGCCCAACAAACGGTATTGCAGATAGGTAAGCATTGAGGAACACTAGTGAAAAATATAACCGAACAACATGAACAAAGGCTCAGCAACATGTGAAATCAGAAATGGAGGCTATAGATTGAAAAAAGCTCATACCTGATTGTCTTAGATTTCGTGATGTAAATGGAGTACTTATTTTCTGGAGAGTGGATCTTCATTTGATTTTCGTTCTACAAATGTACTGAGCATGCGACTCTGAAACAGGTGCTGAAGACAACGGCGAAATGACGGTAGCTAAACGAATCAGATAGTGAAGACAACGATGAAATCACGGTAGTCGAACGGAACAGATTGTGAAGACGATAGCGAATTGACAGTAGCCGACGGGAGGAACCCAGTCTAAGGTTCAGTTGTTGGGTGGAGACGATAGCGACATGCGCAGCTGCTGCTGGTTCGAGTAAATAGGTTATCGAAAAACATATGTGTGAGTATATGTTTGTTAAGGCAAAGGGCATATTGGTCATTTCTCAAGCTACTCCGAGCCCCCCTTTATCCCTGGACTAGGAAACCCACACCCCCCCCCCCCCCAAGAACAAATTAAACCCACGTATGGGGTGTTAGTAGTCCGGAGTGGACTCCCACTCCAACCGATTTTGCTACACCAAACACGGGATTGGACTAGATACTTAGTCCAATCCTACCTAATCCGGGAAATCAAACGATCCCTATAAGAGTTAGCAAATAGCTAGCTTTGATATCAAGATATTCTTTGAATGAGCTTATCTCAGTTTTTTGGCCAAACATTAAAAACAAAACTCAAGCACAGCATTAAAGAAGAATAATATGGGAAACCGATGACCAAATTTGTTTTTTTTAGTATCACTTTTTTTTAACACCTTAGGAGTGAAATGGTTTCATGTCAAAAAACAGTAACAATCTTGGAAACAAACCATTTGGAAATGAAAACTATATTTCTTAATCTTTTCAATGATATATTGAATGCACAAGTCGAGCACCATACCAAATCCCCAATTTAGAGAATGAAGTAATGGAGTAAACGAGCCTAAGGTAAATGACCAAAATTTAGGACTTTTGGACATGCATGCAAGCTTCATGGGCTTATGTGCTAGATCAGCACTTGAGAGTCCCTACACCTCACTATGTGCCAGTTTTGCACTATAGGTTGAGTTTGATCCAGCTTGAGGGAGGTGCTTTGGAGGTTGTCATGCTTTGGCTAGACTTGCTAATGATATTGCTCGTGAAAAATAAGTGCAGTGGAGGAAGTGTCAGATTTTGGCCGGTTTGGTGTAATTTTTTTTTAACTTTTTTTATTTTATTTTTCTGGTTTATAAGAAGAAAAAAAATTTAAAAATTTTTTTGCTTTTATAAATTAAGACTAGTAGAAAAGCAAAAAATTTGAAAAAAATTATTATTATTTACTTATAAACCCAAAAACACTTGAAATAAATCCTAGCAAACGGACTCTCTGTGCAACGTCTTGTCAATGTATATCAATACTACTATAAGACAAATATTTGAGTTCAGGTGAAGTCTGTTTACTTAAAGCTTTTTGAAATATTAGAAGAATGGCATGCACAATGTGTGAGGGGTATAATACACCATATTATTTTATCTATGAATCATATTTGCAAAGAAAGATCGGTTGAGGAGAGAGAAAAAGTGGCACCATAAATTTAGGCAAATTGAGAGAAAATAAGAGATACAAGATAATGATGGTTCATTACAAAAAATAAAAAAAAGTGTGATCTTTCCATTGTAATCCGATTAAGGCCTCACAAAAGTGGAGGCTTCATCAAGCTTCACCAAAGGGTTTGGTTTATAATAGTATAGATAGATATCACAAATTGTAGTTTTTTAAAACGTTCGTACCAGGTTAGTGTATGAAATTAGTGGAGTTAGTGGGAGTTATTGGCGCACACATTACACGTGCCACCACAATTTATACTATTATAAAGAAAAAACTTGAGAATTCGATGAAGCCTGTTTACTGGACTTCTTTTTAAAAGCTTATCACAATTTCAATTTATCAAAACACTCACACCTCGCTGTTAGTGTATGAACTTAGTGGAGTTAGTGTGAGTTAATGGGTTAATGAGAGTTATGGGTGCACACATCGTGTATGCCACTACTTCTAGTCTATACTATTACTATTATAAATCTAGCACTTGAGATTGGTTAGGACTTGTCAAAGTTTTTACTTGTCTAAACTACCCCTTGCACTATAACCACTTTAAATTATGTATCTGTGGTGGAAGAGTAGAAGAAACGATACATGTTTTATTATGTTGGTACCATGCGCACGCATAGCATGTGTCTTATTCTAATTTTACTAGTATTATAGTAAAGTCAACGCCGGAGATTGGTCAAGACTTAGCATTAAAGCCTGTCACAATTGGCCTTCTAAAAGTGCCCACAACTTTTTTGTCTAAATTACCTTTATGCACTATTTCAAATTGTTGATGTGATTTAAGTGAGTGGAGAAAAACTGGATGAGTGGAAGACAATGGTGTATTTGTTAGTGTGTGCACACCACCCTCTAATCTATGCTATTATAAAACAAATAGTAGAGTTTAATATGTTATGTATTTCTAGAGATAATAGAGTAATTTTGAACATGGGTGATTGGGATGAATTAGAGTAATGAATAGTTAGTGAGAATAATGAATGTGTGAAGCTACTGGGAGTTTGGGACACACACATATTGTGTCTCCACTTCTTGTACATATAAAGCCAATGCTCGAGTTTAATGAAGCCTGAAGAATTTTTGAAGTATATTACAAGGAATTTACTAGCTGCAGTAGTGACTGCGCGACTGTAGCTTCACTTTTTTATATTACAATTTCAATTTTTCAATGAAATTAGTAAGGTTGGTGAAAGTTAGAGACACACACATTGTATATGCTATTATTTTTATTTATATATATATATATTATTTTATGTACTTTTATATGTATATTTACGTAGTAATGAGTTGCCTGAAAATATTTTCTCGCACAAGAACAAGCCCCGGCAATACAAGGAACATCCCAAGATTACACAATCCGAAAAGAATGAAACTTGTGGTGGGAACCAACAACAATCCTAACTCAGATCGAGAGGTCTATTCCCGCAAATAGCAAAAACTGTCAAATCCAAAGATGGAAAAGGTGCAAAGCGATAAATTATTCAGGGATGCTTTTGTACGGACAAGTGCATCGGACGGCTGTCATTGCTGCCATGCGTCGGCGTGTCAGATCCGGAGCTGCGGGAATCGAGGAGGAAGAAGAGGGTGTCGCCGACAAGTAGCACAAGAGGCCACGTGGGGAAGGAAAGCACGCATCTGGTGGGGTTTACAGAGCACGTGTCGGCGGTTGAGTGCCCTCCCCCCATCCATCCCCACCGCACCACCCTAAGATTGCGGAGATATTTTGTACTACTTGGGGCGCGTTTCTCAAGTTTTATTGGAGAGAGAGTGCCTCTAGCCCTAAGTCACATACTGTGAGAGTACCAGAACATTTTTTTTGTTAGAAAAATTAAGAACGGGAGCGTTGTTCTCATAGCTTGTATATATATTTTTTATACAATTATTTGAGTGATTTTTATAAAAATATATATATATATATATATATTTATATGTATACATGTCTTTTAAGTAATTTTTATTCCTTTAGACATTATCTCCTTGTAAATAATTATATCTATCTACTAAAGTATAACTTCTTTTAATAAAGGGAAGAAAAGAAAAATAATTTAACACTTCACTTACATTATTGTGGTCTCTAACTCAAACCCTTTCCTCTGTTTATTTTAAAATTTTAATTGTTAAAACGTTTGAAGGTGCACCGATATTCTATTCGGTGGTTTCACCCCACCATAGAAGGCCAAGGTAATATGCAGATTTGACCGGTTTGCACTAAATTCACAGCTTAAGCGCAATTCGGCACCCTATACAGTCAAATTGTGACCTAGCTCTAGCCAATGGGTGCATGAGAGAGATAAATTATTATCACAAAATTGAAATTAAAACATGCATATTGTTTGATTGAGCACTATTCGGCAATTTTTCAGTCAAAACGACATACAAAAATTCAACTAATTCAGAGCAAATGCACTTGACTATCATGGTAGAGTTACTAACAATTAAATTACAATGAACATACAATTGTTTATCAAGTATATTTTAGGAATTTTACTATTCGAACTAGTAAGAATTGAAGAATAATTAAATTTACATGTAGTCTCGAGATGACCTCCTCTCTTGAAAGGCCCTCGCTTTGTAAAAGAAGCTAGCTCCTATAATAACATGCTAATGCTTATATGATTCAATGGCATTAAGTTGTCAAGTTTAATCTAATAGCTTAGTTGTTGAGGACCTTGAGGTTTGAAATTCAAATTTTTCTGACATGTTAGCTAAGGTTTGGAACTTGCAGGTCTGCTCTCTCTAAAAAAAAATTTAATAGTCTTGTCTCTTGATTTAAAAAAAAAAATAACAATAATACTCTTTCATGATGTATGAAATACCTATTTTACTGTGACCAAAAAAAAAAAATTGTAAAATAACATAGCACCGGAGTCCCTAGAGTAATTGCCCAAGAGAAGAATATCAATGAGAATATTCATAGCACCAAACTAAAACATAGGCTCAACGCGCGCTTTTAAGCGTGAATCCAAGCTGCTAACTGAACGAATATTTTATCTACGTCTAACTTTTCATGGAGTATGGCCTCTCCTAGTGCTTCTTAATTAGGAAAACATTTTAGTGCAACCATGATACTCATAACATTGTCAAACTACTATCTTTGTGATTTTGGCTTCATGAGAGATTCACACACAAAAATGATTTTTTGGTGACACAAATTGACTAAGTCGAAGTAGAAGTGATTTGGCATCACAGGTCTTATATTTTTCCCCTTTAGCTTTTAAAAATATTTTTCCCCTTTAGTTGAGTCGAAAATCACACTATTTTATTTGGATTGTAATAAGAGGAACTATCAAAGCCAACTGAAATGCTTTCAAATTCATGGTGAGACACAAAATTAAGTTGGAGATTCAAAATGATAAAAATGTAAATTACCATCTAACCTAATCCACCCACCCCTTCACACACACACACACACACACACAGACCCACCCACCCCTTCATTAGGAAAAGAAATTGGAATAGACTATTTTTTTTTAGATAGGAGAAATTGGAATAGTTGATGACAGCTTTTTGGAAACTAGATCAGTTGTGCATAATGATGTTATCAACTATTTATGATCAAGGCATGTCTTCTTAAAGTAAATATTTTAGATTTTGAGTGACTCTGAATAAAATATCATGTTAATTAAGTATTTCAACAATGTTTGTTAAGTTGAAAATTCTCCCATTTAATTAATCCTTCAAGCTAGGCAAGCAAATGAGACAGTTAAACCTTAAAAAAATGGTTCGGAATTTATTAATCAATTAAGATTTAGAACAAAATAATTGCACCATCTTGACTTTGGACTTCAATCTAGAAAATTCAATGCATCCTTATTTTTCTGAATTCATCAATCTGTTATTTTTAGATACTTGGAATATTTGATTTTGTCACTTTACAAGAGTGTCATTGTTCTGCAAGATGATAAAAAGTAATAACTCCATTAACTGTTAATCATGAGAGTGCATATTTTAATTCGTAGAGCAATCAATTCAAACTAAGGTAGGTTATTAGTATATATGCTTGGTCTACCCCTTCCTGCCAACCTATTGGTGGGACAAACTCTAGTGATGGTAGTTCTACTTTCACTTCATATCAATGGATAAAGTAATTACAAGTTTTTCATATTTTGTTAACAAATTTTGTTGCTTTTTCTGATGATTTTAGTTATTTTGAGTATTTATTAACACTTATCAACTAATATTTGAAAGATGTATTCATTTATCAAGTTATTTGCCCCTTCTAGGCCATACGATTAGCTAACTAAACATTTAATTTCTATTTCTTAATATCTTAAGGAGAATTTTGTTTATTGTCAAAAGCAAAAATTAAAAAAAAAAGAGGACATTGTCTCGGAATTGTTAAATCCGCACAAGAGCTAGATGTGAATCCATCAAAAAGGACTCTGGATATAGCAATTGCATATCGAAATCACATGCTCCTTGTGGTTGTGTTTATATTTTCTTCATTCACCTTTGTGGACCTTAAATGTATATGTAATGATAGAAATTGTTAAAGATTTATGCTAAAAGATAAATTTTGTGTAATGTCTTAAGTATTTATTAATAAATTAGTTATTTTATTTTAATAAAAATTTATATAAGTAATGTTTGTCTTGTATTATTTATTTAATGATTATGAATGTGTGTCTCTTATTTTATAAAGCAAATGATTCGGTGTGTAGAATACGGTTTACATACGAAAAATTAGATTATCGGTTCTTATGAAATATAAATTCAGAGTTCACAATCTTACATGAAATTAGACACACTATCAGTAGAACTATAGCACAAAGTTTTAATATAACTATTTTGACTATAGAAAATGGTGCAGTTTCAACTACTTGTATTAGTACACTTTGTGTGTATTGAACAAGACCGTGTTGAGATAATTATACTGCTTATGTTCTTCATCATAATATAATTATTAGACACATTCATGTAGTGTTTATTATTTTGATTTATAAAATAGTGCGATTCTTTATGCGTCAATAAAGTTAGTGGGTTAGTCGATAACATTACGTGTATAGTCGATACCCCTTTGAAGAAACTTATAAGTTTTGATCATGTCAAACCCTGCAAATGAATTATGAATCTGACATATCAAATAAGTTAAGTGAAAAGTCTCGAGTAATTGAATAAGTCTATTATATTGAAATTGTCAGTAATTTAATTTAATAAACGAGTATCTGTAATTTTAACATAAGGAGATAAATAAGTATTTAATAATATGTAACTTGAAATATAATTACTAGTATGACAAATAGTACAATTATAATTTTTTAGTGGTATAAATAGATATTAATTCTGATAGAATTAGAAATTCATGTTTACATAAAAAGCACTAGTCATACTAATTTTGTGGTCGCACTCTATGAACAACTAGGGTTAATAATTCAAAATCTCAAATTCACTTTTTTGTGAGAGATAAAAATGCTTGCAACTGTGAGCACACTCTCTTTGAAATAAGGCATGTACGAGAGGTACACCAGAAGTCCGAAAGTCACGTTCGAGTAGTTGATTCGTACTTATTGTTATTCGAGATTAAAGCAGAAGAATTTTAAAAATCATACTTGTTGCTCTTCGAAATCAAAGCAGAAAAATCTCAAGGGTATGATACTGATCATGTAAATTAGTTTATGCTAAACAGTTTAGAATTTTTTTTAATATTAATCGTATACACTATAACCAGATCTAACACTATTCCGCAGTTCCCAACAGAAATGACAAAAAAATTCCGCAATATCAAACAATTTGAGGACATATGAAATCAATTGGTTCATTACCGTAAACATTACCCTTGTAAAGTTTGCCCACATCAAGGTTTTCTGACGTCTAAATGTTAGAGGCGTCATTATTTCTTATGCCCTATTTTGAATCTCAAATTTACAGGAAAAAAAAAAAAGATATGGGAAATGAAATTACTCTTGCTATGTGATTGTTAAGGGTAAGTAATGAGTATAAGAAAATAAAAAATAAATGAGTGGGAAATTGTGTTCTCATTTACCTTTACATTACTATAGATAAATGTACATTCATTTCTTATTCATTTTTTTAATGTAACTAAACAAGGGTATAGAATTTAGAATTTCACATCAATCTTTTTTTTCTATTTCCTTTTTCTTTTCTTTTTTCTTTCTCTCAATAAAAATTTTGATTCAAAACACAACATTAATCTTTTCACCCATTGGCATACTTTTCCAAGTTCTTCTTACGTAATGTAGTACAAATTTGACATTCTTGATAGGGATTTCTTTCTGTTTTGGTACTAAAAATAAAAATAGATATGCAGATAAATTATTTTACACATTCATAACGAAATATTACCCCTCATTATCACGGAGTATTATCTCTCATCACAACATAGTAATTTGTAAGAAATCACACCGCACCTACGTTGAGGTCAAAGGTTAGCTCCTACCGCGTACTCTAACTACTAAAGAATATGTTAAACCCCACAAACGGCTATGAAAATACAAAATCAAGTATTGAGTGAGAAAATTTAAGTTTTTACCCACTTAACCAGCCACTCAAGGGTTGACAGGGACTTCTTTAACCAAAGCATCGACTATCACAACAGACTTGTGGCATGCATTGTGCCGCAAGGTGCATATTAAATGAAACCCTAGGAAAAGGAAGTACTTGTGTTATCATCAATAGTGGAAGGTCATTAAATCAGATGGGAATCATCACTCTGCAAATACAAATCCAACCAATATTTAACTTACTCAATTCAAAGAGTTACTCCTATTTATGCAGATATATATTTCCATACTTCTACTTTAGATAAAAGGTTATTTAAAAGAGAGCTTGTAACTAATCTCAAACACATGATAGATACCATTGAGTTGGAAGAGTTTCTTGAACTTCAAATTTGCATTTCTTTTGTATGCAAAAAGAGAAGACAATCCTTTCACTACATGTGTACATGTTTGCTCGGTGTTTAGAATCCAATTCTTTGCATTAGAAACCAAATTAAACAGTTGCACTTGCAATAGCCTGACGTTTTCAGAGATTTCCGAGTCTTCTGGGGCCTAAGATCATTCGTACAACTGCTTAATATTTCACATACAAAACAACTACTCTTTATCTTTGTAAATTCTTGGTGTTCTAATTTCGCAGCACAATCAAATTTTGTTTTTCATTGTTTCTTCTATGAACTTTTACTAGAGTTGGTCTGAAGTTTCCTGTTGTTTGGGATTATGAAAGGTAGGAGAATCTATTTCGAGACGGGGAGATATTGCCAGTATAAGAAAAGCAATTATATCTAATCGGCCAACAAAGAAAAGCAATTATATCGCAATGAACTGAAAAATTATTAGGTACTGTCAAATATGGGGCAAACCTATTAGTCAATCACTTAAAAGTTAATGAGAGAGAGAGAGAGAGAGAGAGAGAAGATCCTCCGAAAGTCAATTTTCTTGTTAAGCAAGGATAGTTAAGCACGCTATGTCATCCTCAATCCATTACTTTTTTTTTTCTCCTTTGAAAAGACATGAAATTTGACCCTTCAAAAATCATTTGTTCTTCAAGTCCCTTTAGAACACAATGCAACTAGCTTCTACAAACATCTTCTGAGTTCTTAAATTCCCAAAAAGTTCATACTAAATAAATCTAATAAAACAACACTCGCAAGATTCTTAATGAGGAAGAAAGCCTTTAGGAAATGCTTTGCTAAAGTATGCTTTATAATGTCAGTAACTAGTTAGACTACTTCATGATAATATCCACTGAATTGATTAGATGGAGAGTTTGTTTCTCTTAAGGAGAAAATCAAAGTTTGTTTTTGTTTCTGTTCTTTAACAGAAGAAGACGAGCTTGCAAAAATTACATTTCTTGTGAACAAATCAAACCATTTCAGCAATTACGTTTATAGGCAAAAATGCTATCTGAAAGTATAATGAAACTAATATGAACTAAAAACAAAGGCAAAACCTGTCATGAACTCAAACGAGCCACATTAACCTTACAAAGCAAGATAATCATATCCACAATCAAGTATAAACTAGAGCTTATTGAAGGAGACTTAACATAAAATTGCGCAAGAAAGCACCAAATAAAAAATTGCCAAAAAAATGCAAAAGAATGAAAACTAATTACACTGTGTTTCTCATCATGAGAAAACGGTCAGAGTAAAGATTGCTTATCGTGCCTCAAGCCACATACATTTGGAGAATTGATTTTAAGTTGTGTTTGAATCAAAGATTTGACGATAGAAAAAAAAGAAAATGTAAGGAAAAAAGAAACAAAAATACTCTTTTATTTTGTTTTATTTTTTTCCACATTTTATTTTCTTTTACTTTTCCCTTAATATATTCAGGTTCCAAACACAAAATTAAATTACCATTTTGCGGTCTGATCCAACAATTGCCTGTCCTAGTAAAAGAGAGAACTCAAACCTTTGTATAAGTAATTAATGAAGTGAAGAAGAAAACTCAAACCCACAAGAAAAAAAAATTGTCTACAACTCAGCACACCAAAAACATGGTACTTCGAACTTTGAAAGCTTCATATACACCTCAAGGTTTTAACAGATCATCCTATACAGCTGCTCCTTTCAGAGGCAATATTTAATCTAACATTCTAAAATAGATAATTCAACATCAGCCAACCCTAAAAAACATGTTGTAGATAATGTTTACGGGGTTGTCAACTGGTGGAGTAGGAAAAAGACTAAAATGTATTTTATTTTTTATGTGCATTTGTGTGGATTTAGCCAGCTCCTATATTGGAAAAATTAGATCTGGGTTTTGTCTTTTTGCCTAATTGTAGATATTGTTAGATCTTTAATGAGTCAGTTCCTACCTGTAATGCACTTTTTACAGTTTCGTGAGTTTTCCACTTATCTAATGCTTTGTCACACTTTTTCGGAACATCTAACCAAAGGGCCAACACCATCTACTGTGTTTGGTGATATATTTGATTACATACACACATGGGAATATATACGCATGTACAAATATATAGACATACACCCCCAAGGAGAGCTCTCAATTCAATGAGTTATTAGTCCTAATCTCAACCTTTTTTTGGCGTCTTCTAGTGACAATAATCTCGACCAAGTTAAGTATACATATGTACATGTATGAAGTAATCCAAGAAATACACGGGGAAAAAAAAATCATAGTAGAAGAAAGACTGAAAAAATCGAATTGTGTCTGCCACTAGCAAACAGTAATACCCTTCTCCCTCAGATGAGGAAGAATTTAGTTGGAACTGTCTCCACTATCATAATAAATCCTCTAAATGTTGACTCTTGAGATCTCAGGTGCAAAAATAAAATATTCTCAACCATCTCGTGTACCACCTCAGCTCTTTGATGGTTAGAGCTTTCCCTTCATCAAAGCAGCCCATACCCAGGTTCTAAATATCAATGTACAATTTGTGTATGTATAGGGTAAATATAAAAAAACACAACTTATATGCACACACACACATATATACACACCTTCATATCAAACCTGTATAAGTCCTTGTTATCATGCTAAGATGTAAATTCTTCAACACCAATTCAGAGGTTAAGAATATAATACAGAAGGTAATGAAACTTAAGTTGCAAATATTTAACATGTAATAACCTTTCAAGTACATATATATAGCCAACAAGACGCTCAATACAATGTCTACCACTACAGCATTAATCTGCTAGTACTTTGCTAGAAACTCCTGCTATTTCCATTCTTGGTAGTCCCAAACCCTACTGTTACCAACAAGAGCACATTGAAGGGTACCCACAATACATGGCCTTCAACAACCTAAGCAAAACACAGAAATGACCATCTCTACAGGCTCTAATTGTCAATATAAACTGGATAGCAGAAAGGATAAGAATACCCATATATAATTATGTAGATCACCGAGTTGCAACAGGAGGTTGCAGTGTTACCTTCTGCTTAGGCCGCTTTCGCTTCTTCTCGTAACTAATCCCTCTTGATTTGGCCTGAAAATCACGAACCTCGCGTAGGAAAAGCCTCACTGCTCTTGCACCAAATGGGTTTGCTTCTGGCTTCCCACCGTGCTCCTCGTAGGCGGCTCTAAGGCGGCCGATGAGAGCATCCAGGCTTCCCCAGGCCTGCCGGAGAGGGCAAGGACATGGTGCAGGCGGGTTAGGGACACCGAAGAAGGGGCAGCTTTGGTTGTGGACTTTGGTCTTGCCAAACTGATCGAGGTATCCGAGGAATTCAAGGACATGGGCTCCACTGCAGAGGGAGAGTGGGAGTGGAGGCCTGTAATTTTTCAGGTACTGGCAAAAGGTGTTCCAGTCTCGGCGCTTCTGGCTCTCGTAGCGGCTAGGAACAGAAGCTGAAGTTGATAGTGCTGATGAAATGCTTGGATTGTTGGTGGCCATTGTATTTCCACTGTTGGGATTGCTTGGTACTGTAACAAAATCCATTATATCTGTATGTTCTGGTTGATCTTCTCTAGATGTCTTCTTCTAAGGTTTTACTCTTGCTGCTTCCTCTGTGAGTATGTGAGAGAGAGAGAGAGAGAGAGAGAGAGAGAGAGAGAGAGAGAGATTGATTTTCAGGTGAATACAAAGATGCAATTCAGTAAAGAGAGCACATAGCTTTTCAGACATCAATGTAACTGGAGGACTACAATCCTCAAAAATTCATGTGATGAATGCTGGAGATTCCATATATTTTCTTTCTCTAGCTCTATCGCTTCAGCGCCTAAGTGGTGTGATGAGACAGAGAGAGAGAGAGAGAGCCTCAGTGAATAGTAAGATGCAGTTCACGATAGCGTAAGCAGTTTTTCTGCTATTTATGGAATTGAAAGACAAGACAATAATGTTCAAAATTCTATTATGACTATGCTGGAGCTTTGATATATCATCCTGCTGATCAGAGAGAGAGAGAGAGAGAGAGAGAGAATGGGTAGGCGAGCAAGATCGCTAGAGAGAACAGAAGGTTCCTCTTAAAGCTTATATGGAAAGTACCTGAGAATGAACCACAGAGGAGCAATCAGAGATCTTAAGAAGCTGCACTTGTTCTGATTTATGGGAAGTGTTTTACGAGAAGATCAAATCATCATAATCAGGTTTTCTTTCCAGGAAAAGGGGAAGCAAAGTTATAAACTGTGCAGAGAGAGAAAGAAAGAGAGAGAGTCAAAGTAGCTTTTGTAGCAATAGGGTATGTTGTGAGAAAGGGAAAGGTTTGCCATTTGAGAAATGCTATTTTTTTAGAATTATTGTACGGAATTTTACATCAGAATGATGTGTTAATTTTACATCAGAATGATGTGGTAATGATAGTTTTGTAATTAATATGAATCTTGATGGGTTCTTTATTATAAAGTGATAAGACCACAACTTAAACACATCATTCTGATAATAAATTCTGTATGAATTTTCTGATTGTATAGCATTACTTTTGCCATTTTGTTCAATGGATGAGAGAGATCACATTATTCCATTTGTCGCCACTCGCCACTCACTCAACAAGCGCGTGCAGATACAAATTCGAGAAGAAAATTATTTGAAACCAAACAAATCTAGGAAACTTCACAGCAATTCCCTATGTATTTTCCTCCAAAATCTTATTAACAAAGCTCTATCTCGTGAACATTTGGTGATAGCCAAATGAAAAAGACCTTACTTTGTGCTTGAATACTATTGGAACTGCTTTCCAAAATAGTTTTCTGTTTTAATTTCATAGAAAATGTTCGAGTTGTTTAGTTAGTTGTTTTTTATTTCCAATTTCGACAGAACCCACATTTTGGAAGCTCCTAAAATAAAATCATATCGTTTTCTTTACAAAAGTAATGCGTTTTTCATAGTGTGAAAATTGTTGCTCAAGATGTGAATTTTTCGTATGATTATTTTATCAATTAATTCTCCTAATTAATTCAGTTCGTAAAAATCCATCAATCGCATGTTAAAAATGAAAGTAATTAGATGATACAAAGACACGTGAAAAAACTAAAAGGAAAAGCGAAGGACCCTAGGTTAGCCAATTAACACACGACTATGAATATAATACAAGTATGTAACTTGTAACTCAACTCTAGCTGAATTTCTCATAACTCATCAGTCCAATCCTCAAACATGCAAGCGAGCTCACCTTGTATTGATCGAGTCACAACAATTATGTAATTAAGATTTGTATGGTATGCTTTAGATAGTGTAAAAGTCGTTAACAACAGTCCAATGAGAATCTGTTGGACAATGCGTGAATTGGACACACACTTTGTTCATTGCAAATGGTTTATAGGGGCGAGCCAGAGTAACAAATTGTAAAGCACCAACTATATACTCCAATAAACAGTGGGATCAGCTAAAGGTTGCCCAGTGTACGTCTCTAGATAAACAAGAGGAAGAAGACATTGGAGGTAGATATTGGTTTAGCACCATCCATGCCAGTCCGCTTGAGAAGATCAAGAATATATTTTTGCTGAGAGAGAGAGAGAGTCCCTGTAAATGTGAAAGAACCTCGACCCCAAGAAAGTCGTGGAGTGGACCAAGTCTTTGAGAGCAAATTCATGATTTAATTGGATCACCGGACAAGTTATAGCTATATCATCACCACTAATTATAAGAGAATATCATCTACCTAGGCCAGAACATAGATGGAGAGATGAGCAACAATGATAGATGAAAAGGGAAGTGTCCATTTTTTAACTAATAAATCCCAATCCAAGTAAAAAATAACCAAGCTCGACGATCAAGCTTGATTTAACCCATAGCTATTTGTCAAATACGCATTTGACTCAGCTGAGAGATAATCCATCTTGGAATGTGTAAGGTTCTATAATTAGTTAAATTTTGTGTCAAGTCTTATTTGATGTAATTTGAGGAATTGGAATACTTATCACAAGCATTCGGAAAAGATTTAAAACTTATTTATACAAGTTCATGCTAAGATAAACTTGTATAATACATCTTGGGCAGATATATGAATTCCGAGAGATCATGAAGGATCTCGCGGGATATCGAGGGCAAAAACAGTTTGCTTGCAAAATTAGGCAGGACTTTACAAGATCCTTACGAGATGTTGCGAGATGTCGATGGCAAAAACAGTGAACATGCAAAATCTGGGAATTAAGCTCATGGGATCCTTGCGGGTTCTCGATGGATTGAGCTGCATCTCACTGGATCCTCGTGGGTTCTCGAAGGGTTGAGCTACGCAAAATTTGAATTTTCAAGAATGGCGCCGCTAGGATTTTTTTGCCTATTTAAGGCCCCGCACACTTTCCCAAACCTAGATCTGAGCCGTCATATTGAAAACTCTTAAAGAGAAGTGTTTCCTACCTTTTAAAATACTTAGAAACAAAGTTTAACAAGAATCTTCTTCAACTCTATTGAGGAGATCAAAAGTTTTGAAGGAGTTCAAGGCGCAAAATCTATTCTAATGGGATCTGAATGGTGGTCAAGTACGGAGATGGTGAATCGTGGGTACAAGCAAGATCCAAACAATAATTAATCAAGGAGTTGATAGGTTTTGATTATAAAAAGTCTTGTAACCATCAAGGAACAAAATTTCTATTTGTTTCCACCGAAACGGTCGAAACGTTTCCATTTCCTAATGGACCTAAACGGAACACTAGTGGAATAACGAAACACTATTATTATAATCAAAACACACTGAAACATAGAAAAATGCACTAAAACACAATGCTATATACCTAAACAATAAGTTGTATTAACTCAAAATTAAAATTTTTATAAAAGGTGTACAATTTTTATACAAAAGATTGTATTTTACTATTTTAATATTTGTCACTTTCGAAATATTTCCAAAACATTCTGAAACATTTTCAAAATGTTTCCGAAACATTTCTGTTTCTGAGTCAACCGAAACGACCCCTTGAAACAAAATTTTGATCCTTGGTAACTGTCTAAACTGCAAGTTATAGTATATGATCTTTGTCCAGCAAAGGGAATACGTGATTTTTCTCCCAGTTAGAGTTTCTACGACAAAAAACTTTGTGTGTTCTTAGTTGAATGGTTTGTCCTCTTTTCTATCATGGATTGTACAATATTACTTATACCCATTACGTCTTGACCTAATATTGTAGGATTTAGTCTCTTGGACAAAACATAGACTAAGGCTAGGTTTTTCAATTAGTATCAGAGCAGGACACTCAAAATCGTTTTTCATATTCTAAAGAGTGAGGTTCTGATTGCTTATATCTATGGATTGACCAAGAAAAAGTAGTTCTACGGTTAAACCTCCATTGCTTGATGGAACCAACTATCCCTACTGGAAAGCAAAGATGAGAGTTTTTCTTAAGTCAATCGATGAGCGAGTTTGGCTTGCTGTACTTAACGGCTGGGCTCTACCCACAATAATAGCTAGACTCCACCCACAGTTACAGCTGGAACTGTAACGACTTTAAAATCAACCACGTTGTGGGATAAAACTGATTTTGATAATTGTGGATAGAAAAATAAATCCATGAATGCCATCTATAACGGTGTCACAGCTGAGGAGTTTCGACGAATCTCAAACTATGAAATCAGTAAAGAGGCACGTGATATTTTATAGATTACCCATGAAGCTACTATAACTGTAAAAATAGCCACACTTCGGCAATGGACTACTGCTTTTGAAACCTTGAGAATAGAAGACGATAAAAATTTTGATAAATTCTATTTTAAATTTAGTGACATCGTTAACTCAAGTTTCAACGTAGATGAACAAATATCTCCATCTAAAATTGTTCAAAAAATTTTGAGATCTTTACTGGAGATATTTCAAGCCAAGGTTATGACAATAGAAGAAAATAGGGATGTGGACTCTATGAATGTCACGCCTCATAACCTGGCCTATACAGATTTAGGGTACATGACCGGCCAGTAGCAAGGCTATTCAAGGCCGCATTGCATAAACTGATTGATCACCTGCGCATAATCATTTACAATGATGCATAATTGCAGAAAATAAAATTTTTGATAACTTGAAACATAATTTGTGTCATACATGGTAGAGCTGTGCCTAATCCAAAACATAACATATATATGAGTCTAATCAAGGCTCACCAAGGTTATAACATTTATAACATTACAAAATATTGAGGTCCAGCCCTTAAACATATTACAAAACATAATCCCATGGGCCGTAATTCAAAATCCACATATGGCCTCGCTCTAGGGCCTCCCGAATTGGTTACCTAAAAATATTTGAGAAAACGTAAACCAATGTTTAGTGAATAACAATGATACATGAGTGAGAAAATATTATGGACTAGCAATTACATCCAACGTATAAAAATGGATAACCATTTATGCATAAGGATACGAACTTTTGAACGTATAAAGCATATGCTTGGAATTTATAGATAATGTAAACATTATTTAGAACGTTTCAACATTTCAAAACATGGTATTGCAAGAAGAGATGCAACATAACATTATTCTTGATATAGCATTTCATAACTTGTCATAAAGTATTTGAACATATCATGGTTCTCAGTTTAAAACGTAAGTGTACTACAACCAGACATATGAGCTAGGCTTTATAGTAACCTTGTAGGTCATGCTAAGGCTCTTTAGGTGTCGCGTTCAAATTTTTCACACTCAAGGAATACACACACAAGCGGGAAAAACACTGTACTCTCTCGTTAGAAACTCACCCTCCTAGAAGAATGAGTGCAACTATGTTTGAATTGAAAATTGGTTTGAATAAAGGGTTTTTGAAAAACAATTGGAGTCGCCACCTAACTTGATTAAGGTGAGTTAGGTCACCTAAAAACAAAGCATAATCTGAAGACTACACTTAGGGTTTTTGAAAACGATTTTGAAAATATCTCCTCAAGAGAGTGTTTTTAGGAAAACAGGTTAGTTAGCAACCTTTGAAAAATAATTAAGCCCTTATTTGAAAATAAACTCCATTTTGGTCTTTGAAAACAGTGATTCTAGGTTCGGAGGTTGGTTACGTGTAGGGAAGACGTACTAAGCCATCACCCTACCCCGCCCTTGCAGTGCGGGACCTACATGTTTATTTACCCTAAATTCACCTATGAGAGTTTTCAACTAACAAATGTTCAATCCTATCCACTTTAGAAAAAAAATGTTTAAAATAATGATGCATAATATGCAAGAAAAGAAAAGAGAGTTTGAAAATAGATTTGGAAAAGAAGAATTGAAGTTTGAAATTGGAAAGAAAGTTTAGAAATTGAAATTAAGGGTTGAAAATAGATTTTTATAATTGGAAGTTGAAAATAGAACATAGAATTGGAAATTGGAAAGCAGTTATGGAATTGAAGATTTGAAAAATGTTGTGGAAATAGAAGCTTGAAAAAGGTTGTGACCGCACCCATAAGCGTTGCCTACGTATCCTTTGGGAGGAATCAGGTCAGTCGTAGTTCGGACAAGAGTTCGATAGAAAATAGAGTTGAAAAAGGATTTGATTTGAACTTAGAATAGAAGATTGGAAATTAGAATTGAGAAGATTGGACTTGTTTTGGAAAGATTGAGATTTAAGAAACCTAGACATAGGAAAGATAGGATTTAGAAAAAACTTGAGAGTTAAGAAAAGATTTGACTCAACTGTTGGACTTGGAAGATTAGGAAAGATTGAATTTAGAAAAGATTCAAATTAGGAAAGGTTCGAATTAGGAACGTGTCATTTTTGAAAAGTTTCATTTTAGGAAAGTTTCAATTTATGAAAGTTTTGGTTTAGGAAAGATTCAATTTAGGAAAGTCTTCAAGGTTTTTAGGAAAGGTTTCGAATTAGAAAAGTTTTCGTTCTAAGAAAGTATTGAAATTAGAAAGATTTCGTTTTAAGAAAATTTTAAAATTGGAAAGTTTTGAATTTGGAATATTTTGAAATAGGGAAGTTTTGAAAGTGGGAAAGTTTAGAATTTAGAAAGTTTCGAATTTGGAAAGTTTTAGATTTGGAAAGATTTGAAGTTTAGGGAAGTTTAGAATTTTAGAAAAATTCAAAGTTTGAGTTTTAGAAATTCTTGAAATTAGGAAAGGTTTTGAGTTTAAGAAGGGTTTGGAAGCTTAGATTTGGAAAGGGATGGAATTAAGAAAGGTTTGAAAGCTTAAAGTTTAAGAAAAGATTTAAAAGTTTAAGTTTAGGAAACTTAAGGTTTAGGAAAGTATTAGATTAGGAAGGAGTTGAATTAGGAAAGATTTGAGTTTGGAAGGATTGAGATTCCTATTTCCTAAAGCAAGGGATGGGATTTTGTTTCTAAAAATAGATGTTTTGATTTTGTTTCCAAAAACGGAGGATTAGATCTAGTTTCCTAAATGGGAGATTGGATTTGGCATGAATTTGGAAAGATGGAGTTTTGGAAATTGTAGTTTTGGGAAGACTATAGTTTTGATGTAGAAAATAGGTTTTGAAAATATATATAGTTTTGATGTAGAAAACAAGAGGTTTTGGAAACCTAGGTTTTGAGGCCAAAATAAGGGATTGGAAATCATACTTTTGGGAAAAAAAATTAGGGTTTCTTAATTGTGAGTTCTAGGATTTGACTTGGACTCTAAAGAATGAGATTTTTTGGAAAGTGAGTTTTTGGAAAGGGAGATTTTTGGAAGGAAATTCTAGAGAGTTTTTGGAAAGTAAACTTGAAAAGGGAGCTTTTTAGGAAAGAAGATTTTGGAAGAGAGTTTTAGGAAAGAGTTGTTAGGAAAGAGATTTAGAGAGCGTTTTTAAAAAGTGAATTTTGATGAAAGTGTTTTGGAAAGAAGTTTTGAAAAATAAATTTTTGGAGGAAGTTTTTAGAAAAAAATTTTAGAAAGGAATTTGAAGAAAGAGATTGGAGAGAGTTTTGGAAAGTATGTTGAAAAAGTGGTTTTTAGAAGGAGGGATTTGAAAAGAGAATTTTTAGAAAGCATATATAAAATACCTCACTTTCCTAAAGCGATTCTAACCATAAGAAGGTTAGAACCACTTTAAGATAGTGGTTTTGAAAATAACAATATTCTGAAAATATGGACCATATTGGTTATTTTAAATGTAACACTTTCCTAAAGCAACCCTAGTCATGAAAAGGCTAGAACCACCTTGGGATTATGGTTTTGAAAACAAGTTTTGAAAAAGAAGATTTTGACGTAAGCTTTTGAAAACGAATTTTTGAAAGAATGCAAGATTATGATATGCACAATTCAAAGAGGGTTGTGAACATACAAGTGTTGACTCAAAGTTGACCCTTGTTGACTCAAGGTTAATTCCTATGTTGATTTTAATGATAACTAAACCTTGTGTTATTTTACTAATGAATCTACTTAGTGTGCAGATTAACAAAGTTCATAATTTAGACTTAAAGTTCAATCTTAAGTCTAATGCATGTCAAAGAGAATGCACAAAAAATTCAAGATCAAGTAATGAATTCCAAGAGCTATGCAATCAACCAAACAGAGGATTGACGCTTATCTCTACTTCAAACAAATGTTCTACATTCAAAGAGATTGAAGGTGTTCAAATAAAGCTTCTATCAAGTATGCATAGTTTCAATGAAGATTGATTTGCACTCAAGATAGACTGAAGACTTCATCAGAATATGCAAAGATTAGTTGAAGAAGTGCAAAGATCAGTTGAAGAGGAATTGATTGTTGAAGAGATTGAAAATGCTCAAGAGAAGATTTCAACAAGAATGCAAAGATTAATTCAAGATAATATGATTGAAGTTACCTGAGAAGATGGCTCACAATGATTGTCTAATCTCTATCTGGAATCCAAGTGAAGAATTCTTCTACAATATAAAGAATCAATGAAGACTAGATGTATGAAGAGATTTCATCAAGCCTGCTAAAGTCTCATTGAAATGATTTTAAAGAAAAAATAAGAATTGCTATCAAAGAGAGGAAATCAGAAATCAAGCATTATAAAGCTTTACACAACTGAGGAACCTTGGCATTGAAAGAGATGTTCCACAATGAAAGAAGAAGCTTTGCAAATGAAGAAGAAAATATCAACATTGATCTAATGAAGCTCTGACAGTTTGAGAGTCAAGAGAAGATCAATATCCAATGATTGATTCAATCCAAGTTGAATAGAAGTTAACTCTGATGAGTTAAAGAGATTTGATTAATCATCAGACTCCAAAGAGATACTCCTTAAAGATCTTATACCAGTGCTAAAATGATCTGGATCATTGAACGATAAAATGCAAATATCTGGGAACAATGAGCGGACTCATTGAAATGAGGAGTCACCTCATGGTTACAGAGGTCTGAAGACAAAAGATCAATAAGCGGACTCATGAAAGATGAAGAGTCGCCTCCTGATCACAGAAGCAACAAGCCCGGAGACCAAGTAGACAATAAGTGGACTTCTTGTAATGAAGAGTCGCCTCATGGAGATAGACGCAAACGCTTGAAGATGAAATGATCAATCAGCGGACACATAAAGACAAAGAGTTGCCTCATGAAGAATTGAATGAACAAAGAGCGGACTCCTGAAGATGAAGTGTCGCCTCATGACAGAAGAAGCCAAAGATGTGAAGACTGATAAACAAGGAGTCGCCTCATTGATATGACAAGCGGACTCATAAAGTCAATAAACAACATCTGGTAAATACAGAAGTAGAAAGTGTCGACTCCACAATTCTGGAGCCAACACCTTGGATATAACGGCTAGTTTTCCTAACGTTATAACAGACTGGACGTACATTAATGAAGCCCAACTATCTCCAACGGATGGAATCAATGCAAGGGTTTATATACTAGCCTCCAACTGCATTTATATACAAGAATCAAGAGGAAGAAACAACAAGAGACAAGAATCACTGATCAAC
This sequence comes from Euryodendron excelsum, assembly GCA_033060915.1. Taxonomy (NCBI): domain Eukaryota; kingdom Viridiplantae; phylum Streptophyta; class Magnoliopsida; order Ericales; family Pentaphylacaceae; genus Euryodendron; species Euryodendron excelsum. The sequence goes on from CM065390.1 coordinate 25,771,422, forward strand.
CTGATATTCTTGAACATTCTTCCTGTTTTATTCTTGGGAGCTCAGATTATAAAATCAACTCTTGCTAGAGAGTGTGTCAGTTACTTGTACACTTTTATACACTTGTAATTGAGAGTTTGAGAGCTCTCTTGTGAAAGAAAAACTCTTGGAAGTTTAAGTGGAGTTTGGACAAAACCACTTGGAAATTGAAGAGCTCGGTGAGGAGTTCTTTGTATAGTGAGCTGAGCACTTTGTCAATCAGTAGCCCATTTGTAATAGGTGATTACATAGTGGAAGAAGACTTCAAGGAGATCTTAGGGTGAGGACATAGACCACGATTTGTGGTTGAACCTCGGTAAATCTGTGTCTCTCTTCTATTGCTCTGTTTTCTTTATTTCTTCTGATTACATTGCATTGCATATAGATTGATTACTGTTACATTACTTAGATTAATTTTAATTAATCTTAACTAGTATTAATCTTCAAAAAACCCAATTCACCCCCCCCCTCTTAGGTTGCCTTTTGAACCAACAACAAGGTTAAAGGCTTCACCACATAATCAAGGAGGCCGAACCCACGTGGTCTCCGGTTAGACTAAAAGAAAGCCCCCGACACAATGACTCTCCAATAGCCTAATCCTACACATGGACCGAAAATTCTCTTGTTTCAAGCATGCAAGAAGGGTGGGAAGAAGATGGAGAATTAAAATAAAAGAAAACCCAAGTGGGTTAGGAGAGAGAAGAGATGGGGGAAGATGCGTAAACGTAAATAAGAAGCCTACCTTGTGTCTTCTTTATTTTGCTTAGCTTTACCCACTTTGCTTTACTTGTCTTGCTTTGGTCTTCACTTTAGTCTTAAAGAGTTTGTCTTCAATCTTCAAAGCTTTGTAGTTGCAGTAATCCAAGTTTTCAATGGATGGTTGGAGGCTAGTATATAAGTATATGAGAGTGTATGAGTGTATAGGAGGCTAGGATTTGTGTATGGAGGCTAGAGTTTAGAAAACCTAAAGAAACTAGGGTTTAGGGAGGCTACGAGCTCTGTATGTCGAATAATAGGATTTTTAGACTTAGTTGGCAGACCTCTTTCACGCTGGAGGAGGCTCTGTACTTATAGACAAAGAAATGACCTAGCGCTTGTTGCAGTGGCGTCAGGCCAAAAATGCTTTTAGTGGCGCCAGGCCAAATATTGGCTTAGCGCCACAACTAGTGGCGCCAACCAATTAGGAAAGTTTTAAGATCGGCAAGCAATGTATCTTGAGAAGATTTGGGCACCTATACTAGTGACTACCATGCAATTTTTAGCCTAGCTTTACTAGGAGTGACCTTGAAAGGTCCGAAAAGCATTTAAGGGACCAGGAATAGCCTAGAAGGCCAGAAAAGGGCAGGAACCCTTAGAATAAGGTCCCGGAGGTATTTGACTTGAAAAAGGATGACAAAATGTATTGAAAGGGTTAACCAGGCCATTAGGGGCAAAACGGTCAACCAGGCCAGAAAGCTGCCGGGACGGACTCAGAATGTCCCTAAAGAAGACTCGAGATTTGAAAACATTATTTAGAATGTTTAGGAGGTTTCCGGTTTGATACCTAGAGCTGGTGTTGCTAAAAAAATGCGACCGACCCACCAGGGGCGAAACGGTCATTTTGCACCGGGTTTACCGGAACTGACTCGAAATGATCCAGAAAGATAATAAAAGGTTGAGAGCACTATAGGAAGCATTCTTGGGAGGTTACCAGTTTAATATCCAGAGCCGGTGTGGTCCCCGGGGTATTCGGATGCCTAGGGGCAAAATGGTCATCTTGACCGGAAAGTCTCGGAACTAGCCCTAAATTGACTAGAATGTACCTAATCATGTTGGATTGCTTTTAAGACAATCTTGAAAGGGGTGGACTTACCATTCTAAGGACTTAGGTGTGTTCTCGAGAAACATGTCGGAAAATTGCCCCAAGGGCAGTTTGGTCATTTTTCACCGAAGTGGGCTAGCAGGCACCGGTGTTGACCTGGGTTTTGAGTGTTTCCGCCACTCTGACGGCAGTCTCGTGATACATGGAGTTTGTTGGCAATTCCCTATATCAACCTGTTTGTGAGTTTTTCCACTACTCTAACGGTTGCGATGTTTACGAGTACTTTCGCTACTCTGACGGTTCGCGATCATTTCCGAGACTGCCTGATCTCGAGAAGCTGCTAAAGGGAGTTAGCGCTTAAGAATCAACTTTCTCGGAAAGCATGCCGAAACAGACATTTCTGCATTGGTGGGCTAGCAGGCGCCAAAGGTGGACTGTTTTACCATCTAGGGGACTTAGGTCTCGTCCCGGTCAACAGGTTTAAAGGGGCTTACCGTTCTGAAGAGACTTTTTTTGAAAAATGTGCCAGACATGATAGAATTACCGTCTCAAGGAATCAACTTTCTCGAGAGAGGGATTAGAATTGGAATAGGAAAGGGGACTTATCGTCTTCAAAAAGACGTGTCTGATTTGGAATTGAAAAGGAGACTTACCGTCTTTGGAAAGACGTGCCTAGTGAAATATGGAAAGGGGACTTACTGTCTTCGAAACGACGCGCCTGATTTGGAATTGGAAAGGGGACTTACCGTTTTCGGAAAGACGTGCCTACGGGATTGGACTGAACAACGCCCACAAGGGCATTTTGGTCATTTTGTTTCTATGTGGGCCTGGTGGGCCCGCAAAGCGATGGATAGACGGGATTAGACTTGGAAAGTTGATTTGACTTAGAATATATCCACATTGACTTGAATACAAGTCTGGACGGATTGTAGACTACCGAGCGGTCAAAAATGGGGTGCTTACATTAGGCTAGGGACGTCTCCCAAAATAGATAGTTTATTTCGCGTCCCCTATCATAGGACTATCGGGCTAAATTAAGGTCTTGCCACAAGAAGTTTTGAGTTGGCACCATACATTGGAAACTTAGCATCTATTTCATTTAAACATTATAGTCCATAGTTTTTGTTCATAACATAAATATAACTCGCATGCGCTTGAAATATGACATTTGCAATTGAACGTAACATTGATGCATTGAAATATATGGAGAACATTCATGATATAAAAGTGAGCTTAAAACATTTAAAAAATAATAGAATTTTACTCATAGCATATCGTTACTCATCTCGGTCCCCGTGAATTAGAGCTAAGCGACGTGTTCCTACACACAAATTACATAGAAGTATCAAATACAAGACCCCAAGTAAAACAAGAACATAGAATTTAAGGTTGAAATACGAAATCCGAAACACCGACTCTTTCAACGCATCTCAAACACCCCCAAATAATGAATTCACATTCTAGGCTAACTCCATTTGAAAATAGGCTTGGCCTTTAATTTGATAGGTCATGGGTCAAAAACACATTTCGGGTGAAGAAGTTAGGTCTCATGAAAAACGGGCTAACATTTCAGAAAATAATGATTTTGGCATAATTTCAAGTTAACCTTAAACTTCAAAATCTCACAATCCATAAAGAACTAGAGTGCAAACTTCCTATGGCCAAAAATTTCTATGAGCCTACTATCCTATGCTTCAAATGGTGCTTAAAATTGATTTTTTTAGAGTAAGATATGACAAAGTTGCAAAAAGGGTCAAAATAGCCCAACCGTTCGAACGCCAGGTCAACAACACATGGCCCTTTGAATGCCCGGAGGGGCCATTCGAACACCAAGGAGAAAATCGCCAAGCCTGGCCGTTCAAACACTAACTCGCTCCGAAAACTATAAAATGGAGTTAGTTACCCCGCAAGAGCACGGGGGTCGCGATAAAGTATAAACCGGAAGATCCGGTATCGTTCTCTTCCAAGGGACCTAACCAAATATAGGCTCTAGCACTCAACTCACACTAACCTAATCCTAGGATCGAATTGCAATTAAAGAGGGGACTGAATCTAAAATAAAAAGGAAAATAAAAGGACCGAAAATGTTTTGGATTTTTTATGATTGTTTTGAATTACTAACCTAATGCTATGGAAATTAAAGCAATTAACACTAGAAAATTAAAGCAATTAACACTAGAAAATTAAAGTAAAGCGAAGTAAAAATAGAATTAAAGCAATTAAAAAGGGAATTAGGCTCAAATGATCCAACTACTCAATTTCATCCAAGGTTTCCAATGGGGTTTATAACTTAAATCAAACACGACATTTAAGTGCGCTTAATTCGGAGGATTTAGCTTTGAAAACCGATTATTCTCAAGCAATTTAAATTATATATATGTTCAATGGGGAGTCAAAGGTTAATACCATCAATTTAACTTAGTCAATACCAAATTTGTGGTTTATGCATTGAGTAGCCAAACATAGTCAATAACCTAGGTTTTCTAAGTTATCTTCAATCAATTGTTGAGAATGAATTTCTAGAAAGATATAGTAATTATTTCATGAGATGCCTCCATTAACTCCTTGGATTATTTAAGTGATTTTTACATTTAAACCCAATTTAAATTACTAGCTACTTGAATACATCAAAAAAAATTGTAAAAATGAAAAGAGAAGCTTGAAGAGATTTAAATCTAAAATTAACTACAATAATAGGACTGTTTGGTTACAAGGAAAATGAGAGAAAATGCAAGAAAGTGTAAGAAAGTGAAAGAAAATACAATACAATGAAGAAAATTACAAGTTTCTACACTATACTATAATTACAAAGCTAAATCTAAGCTAAAAATGAAGAAAAATGAAAAAAAAACTAACCTTGGAGAGCTTCTCCTGCCGCCTCTTGCTCAAAACTAACCCTCACTACTCAAAAACTTTACAAAAAACCCTAAACAACGTCGCTTCGGATACAAAAAAACACAATCTGGATGAACAGTAACCGTTCAAAACTTGACTCGCCTCCATAATGCGATATTCCTACAAATGGAGCTAGCACTCCACAAGAGTACGGGGGTCGCGATGAAATATAAACCGGTAATCCGGTATCGTTCTCTCCCAAGGGACTTAGCCAAATATAGGCTCTAGCACTCAATTCACACTAACCTAACCTATGATTGATTTGCAATTATGTGGGAAATTTGATTTAAAATAAAAAAGAAAAATAAAAAGACCGAAAATATTTTGGGTTTTGATGATGGTTTTGAATTACTAACCTATTGCAATGAAAATAAAAACAATTAACACTAGACAATTAAAGTAAAACAAAATGAAAATAGAATTAAAGCAATTAAAGGGGAATTTGACTCAAATGATCCAATCACTCAATTTCATCCAAGGTTTCCAATGGGGTTTATAACTCAAATCAAACACAATATTTAAGTGTGTTTGATTCTGAGAATTTAGCTTTGAAAACCGATTATTCTTAAGCAGTTGAAATAAGATACATGTTCGATGAGGAATCAAAGGTTAATACCATTGATTCAACTTAGTCAATACCAAATTTGTGGTTTGTGCATTGATTAGCTAAACATAATCAATAACCTAGGTTTTCTAAGGCATCTTCAATCAATTGTTGAGAATGAATTTCTAGAAATTGTGGGGTTTTTGTCTAGTCAAGGGTCCTAAATTAATACCATCGATTTGGGTGATCAAAATTCCCAAACTTAGTCAATAATTCAAGTTTTCTAAAATTCCACATCTAATTACTAGAAATTTGAATTCTAGGAAAATATGGCAATTAATTCATGAGATACCTCCATTGAATTTCTTGGATTATTTAGGTGATTTTCACATTTAAACCCAATGTAAAAACTAGCTAATTAAACTCATAATAAAAGCATGAAAAATGAAAAATGAAAACAAAGCATGTAGAGATTTAAACTAAAATTTACTTGAAGATTAAGAGTGTTTGGATGCAAGGAAAATACAAGAAAGTGAAAGAAAATTCAATACAATGAAAGGAAATTACAAGTTCTACTCCTATATTACTATTACAAAGCTAAATCTAGGCTAAAAATGAAGAAAAATGAAAAAAACCAACCTTGGAAGAGCTCTCCTGCCGCCCTTTGCTCCAAACTAACCCTCACTACTCAAAAACTTTACAAAAAAACGCCGTTTCGGACGCAAAAAACACAATCTGGATGAACAGTAACGGTCCGTTCGTTACTCGGCAATCCTACGACGAAATCCATAGTGATATGCTCCCACTTCCATTCCAGTATCGATAAAGGTTGAAGTAGTACTGCCGGTCTTTGATGTTCTACTTTGACCTGCTGGCATTGTAAGCATCATGATATGAACTCAATTTTTTCCTTCTTCATTCCTGACCACCAGAATGTCTCCTTCAAATTCCGATACATCTTTGTGCCTCCTGGATGCATAGTGAACTTCGTATTATGGGCTTCTTCCAAAACTTGCTTCCTGATCTCGAGTATATTTGGAACAGACAATCGACTTCTGAACTTTAAAGCTCCATCATGCAAGGTGAAGTCAGGTTTCGGATTCATTCCCTTCTCTTCGTAGATCTTCCACAAGTAAGGATCTTCAGGTTGCCATTGCTTCACAACTTCTATCAACGCCAGTTGGGCGATCATGGTGGTAAGCATCATATTGGTACCTGGTGCAACAATCTAAATCTCCGATCTTTCCAGGTCAAGGAGCAAGGGCCGTTGAAAGGTGACGAGACATGCTAGGTTGGCTGTAAACTTCCGGCTCAAGGCGTCGGCCACCACATTAGCCTTGCCCGGATGGTATTAAATGAGAATGTCGTAGTCCTTGATCAACTCGAGCCATCTTCTCTGTCTTATGTTCAGCTCCTTCTATATGAAAAGGTATTTCAAACTCTTATGGTCGATGAAGATCTTACATGTGACTCCGTACAAATAGTGGCGCCAAATCTTCAAAGTAAACACCACCGCTGCCAACTCAAGATTATGAGTCGGGTAGTTCTTCTCATGTGGTCTTAATTGTCTCGAAGCTTGTGCAATCACCTTACCATATTGCACCAATACGCATCCCAGTCCTCTATGCAAAGCGTCACTATAGATGGAAAACCCATCAATCTCGATAGGCAAGGTTAGAATTGGTGCGGACACCAATCGGTTCTTCAATTCTTGGAAGCTTCGTTCCCTCTTCTCATTCCATTCAAATAGTGTGTTCTTCCAGGTGAGCTGTGTTAGTGGAGTCGCAATCTTAGAGAAAGCTTTCACAAATCTTCAGTAATACCCAGCTAAGCCCATAAAACTTCTGACTTTGGTTACGTTCATCGATCTCAGCCAATTCACAGTGGCTTTAACCTTCAAAGGATAAACAGATACTCCATCTACACTAACAATGTGTCCCAGAAATGCTACGCTTGACAACCAAAATTTACACTTTTTCAGCTTAGCATATAGTCTCCTGTCAGTTTGAAGGACCATCCTCAAGTAATGCTCGTGATTTGCAAGACTCTTAGAGGACACCAAAACATCATCAATAAACACAATTACAAAATCATCAAGAAAGGGTTTAAAAACCCGGTTCATCAAATCCATGAACACAGCAAGTGCATTGGTAACTCCAAACAGTATAACCAGAAATTCATAATGACCATACCTGATTCGGAAAGCCGTCTTCTCTACATCGCTTGCCTTGACCTTTAGTTAGTGATAACCCAACCTTAGGTCAATCTTCAAAAATACTTGTGCGCCCTGTAGTTGATCAAACAAATCATCCACTCTCTGCAATGGATACTTATTCTTAATGGTGACCTTATTCAATTCCCAGTAGTCAATGCATAATCTCATGGTTCTATCTTTCTTTTTCAAAAATAACACCAGAGCACCCCAAGGTAAGGCACTAGGATGAATGAATCCCTTTTCTAACGAGTCTTAGAGTTGAACCTTCAATTCCTTCAACTCTAAAGGGGACATATAGTAAGGGGCTTTGGAAATGGGTCTAGTACCCGGATTAAGGTCAATGTGAAATTCAATCTCTCGATCCACCAAAGAACCAGGTAGCTCATTGGGAAAGACATCGAGAAATTTTCGGACAACATGGATGTCTTTCAAGGGCGGTGGGGAAACATGTGTGTCAAAAATGCTACACAAGAATACACGATTCCCTTTTTTAATTAAACGACGTGCTTGTATAGATGAAATAAGATAAGGCGGAGGCACGACACCAACTCCCTCAAATATAAGCCCTAAATGGGTAAAAGAATGAAACACGACTTGTTTAAGCTTACAATCAATGATAGCACAGTGAGAGGACAACCAATCCATTCCTAAGATGACATCAAAGCCATGCATTTTTAGGGGAATGAGGTTCACAAACATGGGCACATCGTTAACAAGAATTTCACAAGAATTATAAATCCTATCACATAACATGGAATCCCCAGATGGCATCGATATTACCAAAGCATAATCAAGAGGTACCAAAGATGTATACTAGTATTGAGCAAAGAGATATGATACAAATGAGTGTGTAGAACCGGATTCGATAAGGACGTGTGCAGGTCAACCACAAATAGGAAGTATACCTAATACTACAATGTCAGTAGCTAGGGTGTTTCCCAATGTAAGTGTGAAAGCTTAGCCTTGCCGTGGCTGATTCTCCCTCCTATTAGCTGTAGATTGCTGAACTGAGGCGGATGCTGATGCCTCAGATCCTTGTGATCTATTCTTCTTCGGACAATCCTTCACTTGGTGACCCTCCTGGCCACACCCGTAACAAGCTTTGCTTCCCAAACGACATGTGCCCCAATGCTTCTTTTGACAATTTGGGCACGTCGGTATCCCACTGGCTATGTTGCGTCCTCGGTTAAAGATATTCCCCCGTGGGGTAGACGAATTCTCATTAGAAGATCCAGAACTTTGCCACTTTGAACTTTGTCCCTTGCCTTGGTCACTTCCCGATCTCTTTTTATTCTTTTCTCGATATTGGGACATTTCATCATTTGCCCTTTCGACGATCATTGCTCATTGTATAACTTCTTGATGGGTCTTTAGTCGTAGTATGTCCACCTTGTTGTGAATGTTCCATCGCAATCTCATCTCAAACTTTCTCGCCTTGCGAGTCTCTGATGACACAATATGTGGGGCATAGCGTGATAGCTCCATGAATTTAGCATTATACTTCGCCACGGTCATATTCCTTTATGTCAAACCAAGGAACTCTGTAGTCTTCTGATCTCTAACAATATCAGGAAAGTATTCCTCATTGAACACCTCTAGAAACCTAGGCCACAACCATAATGGCTTCATCGCTTTCTTCAATTTTTACCAAACAAGTGCAGCTCCCTCAAATGTAAAGGTGGGAAAAGTCACTTTCTATTCATTTGTGGAAGGCAGCACCTTGAACACCCTCTCAATTCCCAAAAGCCAAGAATCCGCGGTCATTGGGTCAGGAGTTCCCTAAAAAGTTAGGGGTTTCAACTGTTGAAACTGCTTAATACTAGTATGTGCCACTGCTTCTCCTCTTGGTGCTTGTGCTGCCGGCTGCTCTGGTGCACTAGCGATGTTGCTATGAGTATCTTGGACCACCTAGACAAGTCCAGCTAAGATCCTTTCTATGTGATCAATTCAGTCTTCAGGCCTTTCGGCCCCTCTACGACCACCTCTTTTCGGCGGCATGGTTAACTATACGCGTATAAACAAACGTTAAGTATTTAACAAAGCACTACATGTATTACACCTTGGCATGCCCTTATACACATAGCTTACGTATATACATACACATAGCACATACTCAAGTCAAACCTAGAATTCTATCTAAACATGACTCAATCTTATGGTGTCAACATATGGCTCTGATACCATGCTGTCACGCTCCATAACCCGGCTTATACGAATTTAGGGTACATGACCGGCCAGTAGCAAGGCTATCCAAGGCCGCATTGCATAAACTGATTGATCGCATGTGCATAATCATTTACAATAATGCATAATTGCGGGAAATAGAATTTTTGATAACCTAAAAACATAATTTCTGTCATACATGGCAGAGTTGTGTCTAATCCAAAACATAACATACATATGAGTCTAATCAAGGCTCACCAAGGTTATAACATTTATAACATTACAAAATATTGAGGTCCAATCTTCAAACATATTACAAAACATAGGCCAGTGGGCTATAGCTTAAAATCCACATATGGCCTTGTTCTAGGGCCTCCCGGATTGGGTACTTGAAAACATTTGAAAAAAACGTAAGCTAATGCTTAGTGAATAATAATGATGCATGAGCGAGAAAATATTATGGACTAGCAATTACATCCAATGTATAAAAATGGATAAGCATTTATGCATAAGGATATGAACTTTTGAACGTATGAAGTGTATGCTTGGAATTTATAGGTAACGTAAACATCATTTGGAACGTTTCAACATTTCAAAACATGGTATTATAAGAAAAGATGTAACATAACATTATTCTTGATATAACATTTCATAACTTGTCGTAAAGCATTTGAACATATCATGGTTCTTAGTTTAAAACATAAGTGTGCTACAACCCGACATATGAGCTAGGCTCTATAGTAACTTTGTAGGTCACGCTAAGGTTCTTTAGGCTCTGAACGTCTCCCAACATAGATAGTTTATTTTCTGTCCCCTATCATAAGACTATCGGGCTAGATTAAGGTCTTGCCATGAAAAGACCCGAGTTAGCATCGTAAGTTGAAAACTTAGCATCTCTTTCATTTAAACATTATAGTTCATGGTTTTCATTCATAACATAAATATAACTTGCATGCGCTTGAAATATGACACTTATAATTGAACATAACGTTGATGCATTGAAATATATAGAGAACATTCATGATATAAAAGTGAGTTTAAAATATTTGAAAAATAATAGAAGTTTACTCATGGCATATCGTTACTCACTTCAGTCTCCATGAATTGGAGCTAAGCGAGGTGTTCCTACACACAAATTACATAGAAGCATCAAATACAAGACCCCGAGTAAACCAAGAACATAGAATTTAAGGTTGAAACACGAAATTCGGAACACCAACTCTTTCAACGCATCCCAAACACCCCCAAACACTGAATTCACACTCTAGGCTAACTCTATTTGAAAATAGGCTTAAAGGCCTATAATTTGATAAGTCATGGGTCAAAAACACATTTTGGGTGAAGAAGTTAGGTCTTGTGAAAAATGGGCTAACATTTCAAAAAACAATGATTTTGGCATAATTTCGAGTCAACTTTAAACTTCAAAATCTCATAATCCATAAGGAACTAGGGTGCAAACTTCACATGGCCAAAAAGTTTTATGAGTCTCTTATCTCATGCTTCAAACAGTGCTTAAAACCAAGTTTTCTAGAGTAAGATATGACAAAATTACAAAAAGGGTCAAAACAGCCCAACCATTCGAACGCCCAAAGGGGCCGTTCAAACGCCAAGCCAACAATACATAGCCGTTCGAACGCCGGAGGGGCTGTTCGAACACCAAGGCAAAAATGGCCATTACACCCTCTCGGGCCGTTTGAATGCCTAGCAAAAACAAAGGGTCTTTCGAACGCCAGGTATGGTCACTCAAACGCCCAGGAAAAAACCCAATACTCTGCTCTTGGGCCGTTCGAACGCCCCCTGCGCAGCAGCAATTTTTTAACCCAAAACTCTCCTAAAAATCCTCCAAAAACAACCAAACCTTCCCAATACTCTTAGGGCTCAAAGATTATCCCACAATGATGACAATAACTCAAAATGGGGAAGAAAGAACAATTAAATCAAAGGAATCTAGAATTGAACTAAAAACCCTAACATTTTACATATTTGAAAATTTTTCAAACCACCACTCCCAATATTCAACAATGAGCTTCAAGCTCTAAAACTCATGTAAATAGGACCCAAGGGGTCCTCCAAACTCAACAGCAACTATCCTAGATGCATATATACAAATACCCAACACAATCATACAATTATACATACAAGGTAAAAGTTCATACCTTGCTCTTTCTAGCTTCCCAACTTCACAAGGGATGCCAAGCTTAGGTTGGGCCTCTCTTGCCTCCTCTTCTTCTCCTTTATTTTCTCCCTTCCTTTTTCTTCTTCTCTCCCTCTCTCTCTCTCTCTCCCTTTTACGGTTGGGTGTGTGTGTGTGTGTGTGTGTGTGTGTGTGTGTGTGTTGTGTTATAAGAAAACACACATGAAAAATAATCTCATGTGTCTCACACCTCCAACTTAAGTTACAACATATATATTCATTGGTCAAATAAGACCTAAAGTACATCACAATTAAATAGAAATTAGGGAGTTTATATTAAATTAGATAATACAGGTTTGGGTCATTATAATGAAAGTAGAAGACTTAGTGGGTTCCTCACAAACTTTTGAAGCTAATTTTAATCAACCTAAAAGGAACAAAAGCATTGCTTTTAATTCCATTAAGGAAGACCTGAATGAAGCTAGTGATAGTGACATTGAAATGAGTCCGAAAGATATGGTTATTTTTGTCAAAAAATTCAAGAAATTTTTCAAAAAGAAAAAAGAAGGCCAATCTTCTTCTGTCGATAAAAATAAAGGAAAATCTTTTGACACGACTAAGTTTGTAAGGAAATCTTCTAATAAGTCTGGTCAAAAACAATGTTTTGAATGTCATGGCTATGGACATATTGCACATGATTGTCCTAACAAGAAGAAGAAAAAAGAAAGAAAAGTTTTGACTGTCACATGGAGTGACTCAGAAAAAGAAGAAGAATCTAACAAAGAGGATGACTATGAGAACTTCACAGCTTTTGTAGCCTCTGCATCTAAGGTAATTGAAGCATCATCAAAGTCCCAAGAAGTAGAAAAGTCCGATGAATCTGATGGTAATATGGGATCTCTTAAGGAGAAAGAAGGAAAATCTAATAATAAACATAAGAGTGAATTTCAACTGGCCTATGATCAACTTTATCAACAATACTACAAATTGATAAAAGTTAATGTCAAACTAGAAACAAAATTGAAGAAGGTAGTTAATAAAGTTGAAGTTTTGAAAATGGAGAACATTAATGCTCAAGGTGAAGTTAGTCAATTGAAGACTCACATATTAATTTTCTTTGATAAAGTTAAGGTTCTTGAGAAAGATGCACATGACAGAAAGGAGTTCAAAAAGGCACTTGAAGAAAAAGTGAAAAAGTTTAAAACTGAACTTGCTAATGCTCATCTGTCTTTTAAAAAATTTGATACAGGTTCACAAAAGATTGATGAAATTTGGAATACACAAAAGAGCTATTGGGACATAACTGGAATTGGATACACAAAGAAGGATTCTAAATCTTCCCAATCGATAAGTAAGCCTAATTCTATGAAGGCTCGAGGTAGGCCTTCCATACTGTAAGCACCCCATTTTTACCTGCTTAGCAATCTATGGCCCGACTGGGCTAAGTTTTCCAACATCACAACACATGTAGGTTCAAGATGAGCCTTACAATCTCCAATCCAACTAACTAGTCGCTTCTTGGGTCCATAAGGACCCGCTGGAGCCATAAGCACCATTATTCCAGGCAGCTTTTTGGACCGAGCGGTCCTGGAAACTAACGCCATCTAAGTAGCTTCCCGGGATCAGGCGATCTCGGGGACCAATACTTCATCAAATTTTAGATGGTTCACTTCTGGCTTTCGCTAGCCCGCTAATGTGGAATGTCCGTCATTTGGTAGTTCTCAGAGACCGGGCGTTCTCGGAGACCAACACCACCCTTCCAAGTAGCTTTCTAGGACTAGGCGCTCTCAGGAACCAATACCACCCTTACAGGTGGCTCTCTAAGATTAGGTGTTCTTAGAGAACAACACCGCACAAGTAGTTTTCCGAGACCAGGCGGTCTTAGGAACCAACACCAAGGTTCACACTGGCGCTTGCTAGCCCGACTCGGTGAAAAATGACCAAGCCTGCCCCTTAGGCCTCCAGGCACGTTTTGAGAAAGTTCAAAATCCCTCAAAATGATAAATCCATCCTTCCAAAATGTTGTTAAACCATTAGGCGTCCCCCACATGCCATTTGGTCCAAATCCGATCCTATTCCGGCTCGCTCCGGTCAAAATAACTATTTTGCCCCTAAAAGCCTCAACACGGCACAAACCCTGCCGAACGATAAAAGACTCTCCCAAAACCATCCCTGAACAGCCCTACACGCTTAACACAACACATTAAACCATTCCTAACTATTTCCAGCCAATCCTTGCCAAAATGACCATTTTGCCCCTAGCAATCCAAACATGCCCCGAAACAGCACCGGTCTTGGGATTTCGAGCAAAGGGTTTCACCATACACCCTTGTTTAATCTGAGAAGGACCTTATGACATTAAATGCTCATGGCTCGATAAAAGTTCCATGGAGCGTCTCGCAAACGCTCCGCTTAAATTGTCTTTTCTCTCGATTCCCTGATTATAACGCACCGTCAACTAACTTGAGAAATGCGTAAATCAGGAAATTCTCGAAAGCTCGTTCATAGATCTTTCCATCTATACAGCTCGGTCGGATAGATCGCTTCCTGAAGCCCTCCATCGTACGGTGCGAAAAGTACAACTTTTGACAACCCCTAAAGTGTCTCACAGACGATCCACCAAGGTTGACTTTTTTCCAAATTCTCTGATCAAAATGCACCGTCAAACGACTTAAGAAATGCGTAAATCTGGAAATTCCCAAAAGTATTTCCAGAGTACTTTCCATTGGTACGGTCCAATCGAAAAGATCGCTTCCTGAAGATCTCGATCACACAACACGAATACAGCCACTTTCAAACACCCTTGGAGCGTATCACAGATGCTCCACAAAAATGTCCTTTTATGCATGCTTCCCGAGATGATATCCCATGCTTCCAAACACAATTCAACCTTTCCAAAAACCTGAAAGTTCACGAAAAACCCTAAGAGAACACTGTGAGTGTAACCAATTCCCCCGAAACCTTCCCGGTTGACTCAATTATCGAGACAAAGTTTGGACGAACCTTCCCGGTGATGGAGTGTATGCTACATGTGCTCAAATTGTGATTAGATCGACCAACTTTCGATCAACAGTTGAGATTTAACCAGTACACAGGGTGTCACATGTCATTTTGGCAATGGAACAGTACCTACGCATGTCTTACATACACCAGGACTGTTCCAGATTGCCTATAAATACCAGGCCACCCCTTTACATATTCCATATCCGAAATTGATGCGAAGCTCTGCTGAAACTGCTTCAGAATCTCGAATCCTTACATATATTCCACCCCTCCAACACTTAGGCTAGATTCTACCTCCCTCAAGCCTATACACTCCACCTATAAGGCCTTATACACCATTACACACTCCATTTTAGCCCCTTAAGCTCTCTTGAAGTCATTCAAGCTTTAATCAAGACATCCATTGAAAACTACAAGTGTGTTGAAGGAAAAAGGTGGTATTCTTTTTACATTTGTGTCTTTTCCCACTCTTCTCTTCTCCCTCCTAGCCTACTTAGGCTATTCTCTATTTTAATCCCCACCTACAACCTCCCATTCTTGCATGCTTGAGCCAAGGGGGCTCTTAGATCATGCCTAGAGGAAAGTAAGTGAGAGCCACCATGTAGGCAGACCTTACTTTGAGATGGTATGGCCTAGGAGCCCCTTATTTATGTGGTGTAGCCTAAAAATCTTGTATGTGATCATGACCCCTTGCATATTACTATTTTGATCATGTCTTGTGTGCTCAGCTTCATTTTTATGCTAATTGTCATGTTCTATAATGCTTACATTACTCTTAAATTCTATGTCATTTCCAAACTCTACATTTTTTTTAAAAATTATTCCAAGAGTTGACTCCTTGAAGCTTAGGATGGGACCTTAGAAAATCCCCTTCTAACCCCTTAACTCGCATTTTGGCATCATGACATTTTAATTTGCATAAGGGTTGCTTTCTAATTCTCTAATTTTCAAAGATTTCCATTCTTTAAGTGTAGTGATTGGAATGGTCCCATGGAGCCCTCCCTTGAGTGGTCTCCCTTTTGTTTGGCCATATGAACCCTCTCTTGATAGAATGTTTTCCTTGAAAAATCGTTTTCAAAATCCCTCTCAAAAGATGATTTTCAAAAGTGCATTCTCTCCATCTTTATATTAAAAATGGTGCCTTAAAAACTTGTCATCACCATGTTGATTTTTCAACCGCTTACACTCTTGTCAAGATTATGGTTATAATGGCCATCAAGAAACCTTTCTTGGAATGGTCTCCAATCACCAACCATATAAATCATATTCTTGGCTAGAGTCAAAATTTTCATGGAAATGATCTTCAAAAGGGTTGTCCACCAAAGTCCATTGCATAGCATGTTTTGTTTTTTAAAAGTCTTTCCAAAAGTGTATTAAACCAACTTTCAAAACCATTTTCCAATCCAACCCTAGGTTAACTTTGTTAGCCTCAAGTTTTCATTAATTGATTTTGGTAATAACAAATATAAATGTTTTAATGATTAAAATTTGGTTAATCTTAAGATTTCATAATAAAGTAAGTTTGATGTATGAGTTAAGATTTTTAAAGATTTTTTATTTTAAAAGTTTAAATATATTGTGCATTTCAATGATATATCACTTAATTTTTACTTATGTTTTAAATGTTAATTATCTAACATTTCTTAAAGTTATTGTTAGTCTTGAACTTAAAAGGAATGCATAGCATGAAGAAGAAGACTAAGTTAAAGACAATGGTAAGAAAGCTCATTGGAGATAGTTTTAGTATTATGTACATAACGTTTGATCCAGCCGTTGGATTGATTTGATTTTTATGGCATTGAAAATAAGACTCAAATTTCTATAAACGGTATTTTATGAGGATTTCGTGAACATAATGTCTTATGGGACAAACCTAAGCTAGAATGTGACACATTGGAGTAGAAGTTCAAAATATGACAGCTGGGAGATAGCTCAAGTAATTTTATCATTACTTTTGATCTAACCATTGTATATCTATGATTCTTATTGAACTGAAAAGATTACTTCCAGGGCTACAACTTTTATCTTATAGCCATGTTCAAATTCAAACGTCATAAGGAAGAAAATCGAGGTGGAAATGAAGACAGCTTTGTAGAAATTCAAATATGCCAACTGAGAGACAACTTGAGTATTTTGATGATAACTTCTGATCTAACCATTGGATCAACATGATTCTTGCAGGTTTGAAAAGATGACTTCTATCACTACAACTTTTATCTTATAGACATTTTCAAATTCAAACGTTACAAGGGAGAAAATTGAGGTGGAAGTGAAGACAACTCTGTAGAAATTCAAATATGCCAACTGGGAAACAACTTGAGTATTTTCATGATAACTTTTGATCTAGCCGTTAGATCGACATGATTATTGAGGTTTTGAAAAGCATACGTCCATATCTACAACTTGTCTCTTATAGACATTTTCAAATTCGAATGTTATCAAGGAGGAAATCGAGGAGGAACAAAAGCAATCATATCTGAAATCTTGACTAGCAGCAACTTTGTTCAAACGGGAAGAAATGTGTTCAAACCTCTCCAACGACTAGAAGTTGATTTTAAGCTACAAATAATCCACTACTCTTTCTCTATAAATAGAGATATACAAGAGAAGCAAGGACACACAAGAGATTACAAAGATTGAGCATAGAAAGTGATATTCATCAAGATCTTCAAGTTTTGAGTTTTACTTCTTCATCACTCCATCTCATCTTTGAGCTTCATTCTTTTTTCAACTTTTGAGAGTTTTGTATCTATTGTTGTAAGATTCAACTCCCCTATATCATTTGTAAAAGGGTTACTAAACCCTTGTGATTTATTTCTTGAGTGATTGAGAGGAACACTTGGAGAAAAAGATCCTCTTGGTGCTTTGTTTTGGAGAGCAAAACAAAGAGTTATTTTTTAAGTGTTTTTGGAACAAAACACTTGGTGTAAAGGTTTGCTAGCAACCGGACAAGCTAGTGGTGTAAAGCTATTTGAAAAATAATGGATTTGCCCAAGAAAGGAGCCTTGGAGGTGGACGTAGGATTGGCATAAGAGGAGCCAACCGAACCACTTTAAATCGTTGTGTTTGATCTCTTCTCTTTTCTCTCTTTTTAACTTACTTAATATCTTTCTTACATATAGTCTTGATATACTTGAGATACACACACTTGAATCATTTGTACTAATCTCACATTGATCATATCTTAGCTTGTCTTATTCATTACTTAACTAGATTAATATTTTATATCTTTTCTATTGCATATCACTTCTTGGAAATTAAGTATATTGGATTATTTTAAATTTCAATTTTTAATTATAAACCCAATTCACCCCCCTTCTTGGATTGCCACCTGGTTTAACAAACTTGACCGTAGTTGTCTAACCCTAGGTTAATTTGACCCTAGTTCACTAACCCTACGATAACTTGATCCTAGTTCACTAACCCTAGATTAACTTAACCATAGTTATCCAACCCTAGGTTAACTTGACCCTAGTTCACTAACCCTAAGTCAACTTGACCCTAGTTATCTAACCCTAGGTTAACTTGACCCTATTTGTCCAACCCTAGGTTAACTTGACCCTAGTTGTCTAACCCTAGGTTAACTTGATCCTAGTTATCCAACCCTAGGTTAACTTGACCCTAGTTCACTCACCTTAGGTTAACTTAACCCTAGTTAGCTAATCTTAAGTCACCTTAACCCTAGGTTAACCTAACCCAAGTTAGTGAACCTTAGGTCACCCTTAACCATAAGCTAACTCAATATAGGTTAATATGCTTCAAGGTTCCAACTCATGAACCCTTTTTGAATGATCTTTCAATTTTAAACTATTCACATTACCCATTTCTCCAAGACCCCCTACTCTTGTGATTTTAAAAACCCAACTCCATAAACTCTTCAATTGTCCCTACACTCCACCTTCAAGACATTTCCAAAAATGCTTTCAAAATGTCACAAACATAAGGTGTCCCTAGCCCCCTCATGGTTAGGGATTCCGAGAAAAAGTGATAAATCAAGAACAACCCCTAAGGTTGTCCATATTAGGATTTCAAACCCGTAGCCATTTTTAAAAACCACTTTCAAAAACTAATTTATCAAAACATTCCTCCAAGGTTTTCAAAGCAAGACTTCAAAAACACTTTCAAGTTCTCTTGAATCATGTCAAAGTATTTTTTTTTTCCAAAACTCCTTTAAATTAATCCAAAAATATTTTCAAAATACTCCACCATCCAATGTCAAATCAAAACCTCCAAGACCACAAAGGGTCTTCAACTTCCAAGACCACAAAGAGTCTTCAACTTCAAAAGACCTCAAAGTGTTTTAAACTTTTCCAAAGACCACAAAGAGTCTTCCACTTCCAAAGACCTCAAAGTGTTTTAAACTTTCCCAAAGACCTCAAAGTGTCTTAAACTTTTTCAAAGACCCCAAAGTGTCTTCAAACCCTCCAAAAGCCCTAATGCGCTTATTTTCCATCGGGCTCTTGCCCAAACTACGAATGATCTGATTCTCGCCAAATGAGATACGTAGGCAACCTAAAATGGTGCGGTCATAACTTTTATTTCAACTTCAATCCCTTTTTTAAAAATTCTAATCAATTCAAAGTTTCTATTCCAAACTCTTTCGAAATCCCCATTATTTTTGAACTTCTTCCAAAAACTTGCATCATGCATCATCCATCTGAAAAGTGATGACTAAACCCCGTTTTCAAAATTCTAAAGTGGATATTAAGTGGATAATGATAACCGGTTATTCTAATGAGTGAACAAAGGGTGATTAGACATGTAGGTATCGAAAGGGCGGGGTAGGGTGATGATCTTAGGATATCTTCCCTACACGTAACCAACCCCCGAACCAAAGATTTCTGTTTTCGAATGACCAAAATGGAGTTATTTTCCAAAAGAGCTTAAATCTTTCCAAAGGTTGCCAAACAACCTATTTTCTTAAAAACCCTCTCTTGAGGGAATTTTCAAAATCTTTTTCAAAAAATCCTAAGTTTAATCTTTGGATTAACACTTAGTTTTAGGTGCCCTAACTCACCTTAATCAAGTTAGGTGGAGACTCCTATTTTTCTAAAAAACCCTTAGTCAAATCAATTTTCAAATCTAGTCGCACTTGTCCTTCTAAGAGGACGAATTCTAGTGACAGAGTTTCGTGCTTCAGGATCTCCGAGCCGAAAGGACCTTGGATACCTAAAAACCAGGGCGCGACACATACCAATTAAGGCTATGCATACTTTGGTTGTTTTCTTATGCCACCATTGTGCAACTAAAGGGCACATTAAGCCTTACTGTCCTAATTTGAAGGCCAAGGTTGTGACTTCCAAGAAAAACACCACCGCAGATGCACGTGTTGTGCCAAATGTTGAGACCAAGCCTACTAGGTTTGTTCGTACTTGTCATCAATGTGGTGTTAAGGGTCATATTCGGACTCATTGTCTTAGATTGGAGACTAAGCATGTGCTTTCTCAATTCATCACCTCTCATGTGAAGCCTAATCATCCCAAGGTTGTTCAATCTTCAAAGTTTTACCCTGTTTGTCATCATTGTGGTGTTTTTGGTCATATTAGACCTTATTGTCGCAAACTTAATAGAGTTCCAAGTTCTCATACTCATTATCAACCTATAAGCCACTATGAGAGGTTGAAAAGTTAGATTAGAGTCCTTACAAATCATATGAATAGATTTGCATCAAAACCAATGCCAGTTCCTAAAAATCATGGCAAAATAAGGAACCACAATGCTAAGGCAAGACTTAAGACTCTACCCAAACCTCATGAGTTCATTGATAAATCTAAGATGAATGTCATTTGGGTGAGAAAATCTGATTTGAAATCTTTGAGAGCCCTTAAGAAATTGTAGGGGCAAGCTTTGTGGAGTAAATGATGTTTGTGACAAAATCTAGGATATTTGCACTGTATGCTTATTTTGGTTTTCCTAGAATTATGATCATGTTTGTATGTCTAATTTTTTTCTATTGTCTTTGATTTATTAGAAAACATAAAAAAATGTTTAAAAAAAACCAAAAAGATTTTGTTATTGTTTTTCTTGGTTTGGTTGTGCTAGTCATTGACTTAAAACATTCCCCATGTGTTGATTGATGTAATGGCATGTTCAAGTTTGAATCTTGTGTGCTTCATTGATTGTATTCTGATGAGTTAATAGTTTTAGTGATCATTATCACACTCGTGATTCATGTTTAAAATGTGCATTCCTCATAAGATCTTTTAGAATATGGAATCCGCCTTTTATGATTCTACCATAGTACACATCATAGTTGAAACCTCTTGAAACTTCGAATGACTAGACTGACTGTATACATGTGATTCCCTCTCTTATTGGTTCTATATCCTTGATGAAAAGGGCTACCAGTGAGTCCGAGTGCAGCTACCATTGCTATATGGCAAGAGGAGAAGGCTATCAGCTCATGTGTGTGAAAAGCCACCATCTCTTTGTGTCTCATGGTCTCATTCTCGGAGAGATAGGGTTGGATTTTCCTTGAATATGTTGAAGAGTTGTGCTAAAGCGGGGGGGGAGGGGGGAACGAAAGTTCTTAAAAATTGAGAATGGGATACAATGGGTTTGACTTCTATGTCTTGATCTTCTTGATGTGATTCTCCGTTATGGACTATTTTTGATCTTGTCTAGGTCTATATTCTCATTAATCTCATTGATCTCATTGGAGTATTTGCATTCATCATACATTGTCATGGATATGCTTTTGATCACCTCATGACCAATTGTTCTTATCTTTGTATGATCTTTGAGCATGTTTGATGTTGATTTACGCTACAATCATCATAAGACTCATAGGTTATATTTTGTATTTTGATGATAAGCATGTTGGGGTTAAAACATCGGTTCTATAAAAATACCCTGATTTTGTTTAGTTTCAGGCCAGTCCAATTTTGACTGATTGTTTTGCATGAATGATATTCTTCTTTTTAGTATATCTTCCTTTAGTTCTTGATTATGTGGTTGTTTGATAATCATTTCTCTTATTAAGACAACAATGGGGAGAAAAACTCTTTGTGCTTACATGTTATTTAGAAAGAGAATACATTAAGCGGGCGACTTCTTCTTTATATCTCTTAGTCTTTTTCTCTAGCTCCATGTGCTTCCTTTGTCAATTTGTTCCAAAAAGGGGGAGACACTATATTGCTTATTTATGTTATATCTCTTGCACTTGATGGGTTTGTTGCTTGCTAGTGTTTAACGTGCAAGGATGATTCTTGTTGTTATGCAGTAGGAGCACTCTATATGCTTGTGATTGGGGTTTGATTGTAATTTTATTTCTTTCCCTGTAATGTGTCTTGTAGCATAGGGTTTTGGTCATGAAAGTGCCAAAGGGAGAAATTGTAAAGTTATGTAATTGGCTAAATTTCGTGCCAAGTCTTGTTTGATGTAATTTGAGGAATTAGGATACTTATCACCAGTATTTGGAAAGAATTTAAAGCTTATTCATGCAAACTCGTGCCCAGAGAGACTTGTATGATACATCTTGGGCAGATATATGGATTTCAAGGGATCTCGTGAGATCCTCGCGAGATGTCGCAGGATATCGTAGGATGTCAAGGGCAAAAATAGTTTGCATGCAAAATTGGGCAGGACTTCACCGGATCTTCGTGGGATGTCATGAGATATCGATGGCAAAAACAGTGAGCATGCAAAATCTGGAGATTGAGCTCACGAGATTCTCGCCGGTTCTCAAGGATTGAGCTGCATCTTATGGGATCCTCACAAGTTCTCAAGGGATCGAGCTACGCGAAATTTGGATTCTTAAGGGATTGAGCTTGCATCAAGTCTTATTTAATATAATTTGGAGAATTGGGATACCTATCACAAGCATTCAGAAATGATTTAAAACTTATTCATGCAAGCTCGTGCTAAGAAAGACTTGTATGATACATCTTGGGCAGATATATGAACTTTGAGGGATCTCGCTGGATCCTCATGGGATGTCGCAAGATGTCGAGGGCAAAAATAGTTTGCATGCAAAATTAGGCAGGACTTCGCGGGATTCTTGCAGGATGTCGCGGGATATTGACGGCAAAAACAGTGAGCATGCAAAATATAGGAATTGAGCTCGCAAGTTCTCGAGAGATCGAGCTGCATCTTGTGGGTTCTTAAGGGATCGAGCTGCACAAAATATGGATTCTCGGGAATCGCGTTGATAGGATTTTTTCGTCTATTTAAGACCCAACACACTTCCCCAAACATAGATCTAAGCCGCCACATTGAAAACTCTAAAAGAGAAGTGTTTCCCACCTTCTAAAAGGTTTAGAAACAAAGCTTAGCAAGAATCTTCTTTAACTCTATTGAGGAGAACGAAAGTATTGAAGGAGTTTAAGGCGCTAAATCCATTCTGAGGGGATTTGAACGGTGGTTAAGCACGAAGATGGTGAATTGTGGATACGATGGATACGAGCAAAATCCAAACAATCATTAGATCAAGGAATTGATAGATTTTGATTGTAAAGAGTCACGTAACTATCTGAACTACAAGTTATAGTGCATGTTCTTTGTTCGGGAAAGGGGACACGTGGTCTTTCTCCCAGTTAGGGTTTTCACGGCAAAAACTTTGTGTATTCTTAATTAAATAGTTTGTTCTCTCTTTTATCATGGATTGTACAATATTACTTATAACCATTACATCTTGACCTAATATTGTATGGTTTAGTCTCCTGGACAAACATAGACTAAGACTAGGTTTTTTAGAATGTATCTGCAATGTTGAAGAGTGCTGTTAAAAGAGACTTAATGGTGGATGTTAGCATGGGTCAATTATACAGGGCAAAAAGAAGAGCATAGGAATGTCATTGAGGGGGATCAAGGATGCAATATGCAAGGTGCTGAAACAACTAGAAGGTGTAATCCTAATACTTACATTTAGTTGTCTGTTACCTTGGAACTATTACCTAATTTCAAGAGAATGTATGTCAGTTTTGAAGCACAAAAGATAGGCTTTCTAGGCAGATGTAGGCTAATTATAGGCCTTGATGGTTGCCACTTGAAAGGATTTTATGGGGGGATCATTTGCTTAGCGCAATTGGAAAGGATGAAAATGACGACATGTTCCCAATTGCCATGGCAGTAGTTGAGGCTGAAATGAAAGATTCTTGGGCATGGTTTATTTTAACTGATTTGATAGATGACATTGGCAAGGTTGAGGAAATGGGTTGGACTTTCATTTCTAATATACAGAAGGGATTGGTATAGGTATTTGATGAGCTGGTGCCCCTAGCAAGCAAATCACAAGTTCTACATGAGGCATTTGTACCTCAATTTTCAAAATGTAGTTGATTTCGCCTTTAGAGTGTGAATTCTAACCCCAAGTGTAGAGTTAGTGGAGCGTAGTATAATTCGGTGGGTCCGAAGTCAATTTTTCACTAGTATCGCGTTCGATATGAACTATAACCGATGACTAGCACTCATTTCTCTTGGAATTACAACAAGCACAATAGTGAACTACTTTTAAAAAATGTAAACCAAAAATTGTTTGATTTGAGAAGAGATGATTTAGTAAAACTAATGCAATTACAAGATAATTAAACTTAAAAGAAGAACAACCTTGGATCCAATTGATTTAATCACCCAATTCATACAATCTTCGAGGAGGTTTGAGTACATCAAGAGTTTTCGATTAAGAGAATTTAGACTATCAAAACATAAATTCATTAACAATTGAACTTAGAATTGAAATCTAATGTAAAATCATAGGTTCATACCATCGATTTGTACAATCTCAATACCAAGTCAAGGATTGTGCATTGAGATTACCAAACTTTGTCAAGAACCTAGGTCTTCTTATGAATCTAAACTTCAATTGTCTATAATTAAGAGATTTGTAAGATATAGCAGTGAAAATCTAGTTATCTCCATTGAAGGACTTGAGGTCCTTAGATGATCTTCTCAATTAAATCCAAGAGAGAATTTAGCCACTCATCAACATTGAATTACACAAAATTAATTGAAAAACAATACAAATTAAGATCAAAGTAGCAATTACAATGTAATTCAAAGTATTTTCTCTCTCTACAAAAGCTCTCCAATGCTCTCTACTCTAAGTACAAAACGTATGTAAAAGCTAGATCCCCAACGTGGGTCCAAAAACTACTTAAAATAGCTAAAATAAAACAGGGACTTCGTAAACCGTTTGAACGGTCTAGGCGACTGTTCAAACTGTTTGAAGGGTTGCTAACGGCCTATTAACGGTCTTTACAGTTCTCTGATTCTCCCTTCTAATTGCTAACCTAATTCTAATGGTTGCTAACCTGATTCGAATAGAAAAAATTGTGACACCCTAATCTCATATTTTCATGATTAGTTGAATTGCATCGTAAACATAGTTGAATTAGTTTATTTAATTTAATTTACATCCATTGCATGGTTAATTATAAATTGTGTGTGCCACTTGTATCATTTTATTAGTGGTAAGGTAAATGGTGAGTCATTAGTGAGTGGGTATAATAAGTGGGTGTATAAAATATCTAAAGGTGAGTGGGTATAATAAATGGGTGTATAAAATACCTAAGGGGGGTGAGATATATGATTGTATTTCTATTGAAGTTAATTGAGAGGAGGGGAGGGTGTCGGTGGAGAGAAAGAGGGAAAGATGACAAGAGGGGACAAGGAGGCAAATGAAGAAAGAAAAGAAAGAAAAAGAAAGAAAAAACAAGAATGGTGGGGGGTGAGTGGTCTAGCATGATGGGAGAGAGAAGAGAGGAAAGAGCTGCCATTATAGAGAGAGAGAGAGAGAGATATAGAGTTATAGAGAGAGAGAGAGAGAAGCTTGGAGAGAGAAGGAACAATCGGTGGAAAAGAGGAAGAAGAAGAAAAGAGGGAAAAAATCTAAGGAAGCTTTCTTGCACTTTGTTTTCCTCATCTAAGGTGAGTATCATGCTTGTTTCATCTTATTTTCTTTAATTATTGCATGTTATATGAGTCATGCCATGGAAGGAGGAGGATGGAGGTGAGATCTTCCATGGTAAAAACTTAGAATCACCCATGGCAGCCATAACAGAGTATTCTCTATGAAAAGGCTGCTGTTTAGAGACATTTCGACCTAGCTAAAAATTTTATTTGTGGCTAAATTTTTGAACACTGTAAGTTAGAGTTATGAGGATCATTTGGGCTTTGGATTCACTTAAAAATGTTGTAATTTCGAATTATGGTGAATTTTTGAAATGGGACTGTCTCTACAGATTTTTCATGCCCAAATCTGTAACCTCTGGTTTGACAGAGCATTCGACCAAGTTAGAATAGCCCAAAAATTATGAAATTTTTATTGTATCTAGGATAAAGGTTGATGATAATCTGTACCAAATTTCAGATCATTTAGAT
This sequence comes from Euryodendron excelsum, assembly GCA_033060915.1. Taxonomy (NCBI): domain Eukaryota; kingdom Viridiplantae; phylum Streptophyta; class Magnoliopsida; order Ericales; family Pentaphylacaceae; genus Euryodendron; species Euryodendron excelsum. Next base: position 25,797,514 of record CM065390.1, read on the forward strand.
GTCGTTTACCTATGTTATTAATTTTTCAAAGATAGACTATCTGCTGCTGAATTCGAGTTTCTGTAGCACTGCCCTGTTTTTGAAAATACCAAATAAATACTTAGGCATGTTCAAAAAAATATAAAATTTGGTCTGGGTACTCTCTGAGATGTTTATTTCGTGTTCCTAAAGTTTTAGAATTTTTGGGTATAAAGTCACGAAATTATGTCCAGATTATGAAATCTGAGTCAGTTTTGGCAGATTAGAGGACTTAGTGTATTTTGGTATTTTTCAACTCTAGCTTTACATTGGGAGTGTGATTGAGATTGCATATGGTAGTTCTAATGTATAATTTCAGTATTGTAACTTGTTTGTATAGACATTATAGCTATGATTATTGGAGTATACATTGAGTTTCCTAAACTAATACGGTTGTGGTGATAGGAGCTAACGGAGAGCAAGATCCTTCAACGTCTTTGACATAGTGTGTGTGCGGTGACAGGTGGGATCATAGGATAATCTTATTCATATAAAAGTGAATATATATTGCTTGTGTTATTATCTATGTTGGTGTTAATTGTGGGATTGTGGAATTTTGAGATAATCTTATTCATGTTAAATGCATTGTTATGCATATGAGGTGTTGAAGGTGTTTATATATGAGGTGAAAGTGGTATTATATGAGAAGTTCTATGGAGACATTGATGATTTTATATATATGGTGGCATTGCATACCATTCATATTGTATGCCTTGCATTGCACTGGAGAAAGTTAACCACGGTGGGTTAACCAAGGCTTAGTCACGGTGGACTAGCCTAAGGGTGCCACGGTGGGCATTCCTTGATAACACGCCATCGATATATTGGGCCAACGTTATCTAAAATTGCGCGCACATGTGGGTGATACATTCATCGCATTGAGGCATCCATGATATATATATGTATATATTGATCATTTATACAGTGTACATTGTGGGTGTTTATTATCATTCTTTATAAATTTGATTATCTATCGTGAGCATGTTGATAATTAGCTCACACCTACACAGACTATCTTGACAGGTAACTTGGAGATGACGGTTTGGTTCACTGCAATCTTGGTTCTTGCCGTGGTGGCAATCATGTCGATGTCAGGATGTCGAGTCACGGGGCTTGGGACAACTCCATTCTCTTACTTTCAGTTTCATGGTTGTATTTTATATAGACGTTGGGTTTTGGTGTTATGTTTTCACTTTGTATAATGGCAAAGAATTTTGTGAAAGGATGTTGATTATTTTCCAGTGGTAATGTATTCCTTTGCAGAGTTTATTATATTTTCCTCATTGTATTATTTATTCCGCTGTGTTCTTTTATTTTCGAGTATGGGTTAAGGTGTCGTTCGCAGGTACGGTGACCTATGCGATCACGACTCACCTAATGTGACATAATTAATGTCTAATTGGGTTGAGGGTGTGACAAAAATAGCTCTCTAAGTCTTCAAGACCGTTCGAAGGGCCATTCGAATGGTGCTCTGGCTTTTTATCCCCTCTGTCAGTTTAAAACCTGCACAAAAACAAAAGAAAATCAATAACACTAATATAAAGCTAAAAACTGAATCCTAAACTAAGGCTAAAAAAAAAATGCAAGTTAAAGTGTTGTAATTATACTTTCGAAGCACAATTAGTAGTTCAAATGTAAATAGGAGAAAGATCTAATGTGAAAGGCAGCATTAGCTAGAACTGTGAGGAAGCTTTAGAGCCACATTGGAAGCTATTAAGGAATGGGACAAGAAGGTTCATGATTGGTTAAAGAAGATCAATCCATCTTTGTGGAGAAGGTCTCATTTTAATACCAGGTGCAAGTGTGATATTTTAGTCAACCTCCTCAATGACTCATTCAATGGATACTTGACGCAAGAGACAAGCCCACTATTTCCACGCTTTGAATGGATAAGGAGCATCACGCCTCGGTTTTTGGGTGTCCAAGGTCCTTTCGGCTCGGAGACCCTAAGCACGGAACTCTGTCACTAGAACTCGTCCTCGTAGAAGGACAAGTGTGACTAGGTTTGAAAATTGGTTTGACTAAGAGCTTTTTAGAAAAATAAGAGTCGCCACCTAACTTGATTAAGGTGAGTTAGGGCACCTAAAACTAAGTGTTAATCCGAAGATTAAACTTAGGGTTTTTTGGAAAAGGTTTTGAAAACTCCCTTAAGAAAGGGTTTTTAAGAAAATAGGTTGTTTGGCAACCTTTGGAAAGATTTAAGCTCTTTTGAAAAATAACTCTATTTTGGTCATTTGAAAACAGAAATCCATGGTTCAAGGGTTGGTTACGTGTAGGGAAGATATCCTAAGATCATCACCCTACCCCGCCCTTTCGGTACCTACATGTCTAATTACCCATTTGTTCACTCACTAGAATAACTGGTTATCATTGTCCACTTAATATCCACTTTAGAATTTTGAAAATGGGGTTTAGTCATTACTTTTCGAATGGATGATACATGATGCAAGTTTTTGGAAGAAGTTTAAAAATAATGGTGGTTTTGAAAGAGTTTGGAATAGAAACTTTGAATTGATTGAAATTTTTGAAAAAGAGGATTGGAGTTGAAACAAAAGTTGTGACCGCACCATTTTAGGTTGCCTACGTATTTCATTTGGCGAGAATCAGGTCATTCATAGTTCGGGCAAGAGCCCGATGGAAAATAGGTACATTAGGGTCTTTGGAAGGTTTAAAGATACTTTGAGTTCTTTAGAGAAGTTTAAGACACTTTGAGTTCTTTAGAGAAGTTTAAGACACTTTGAGGTCTTTGGAAAAATTTAAGACTCTTTGAGGTCTTTGGAAAAGTTTAAGACACTATGAGATCTTTGGAAAAGTTTAAGACACTTTGTGGTCTTGGAAGTTGAAAACTCTTGGTGGTCTTGGAAGTTGAAGACTTTTTGTGGTCTTGGAAGTTGAAGACTCTTTGTGGTCTTGGAAGTTTTGACTTGAAATTGGATGGTGGAGTGTTTTAAAAATGTTTTTGGATCAACTTAAGGGAGTTTTGAAAAAAATGTTTTGGCATGACTCAAGAGAACTTAGAAGTGTTTTTGAAGTCTTGTTTTGAAAACCTTGGAGGCATGATTTTAGAAATGTTTCAATGAATTAATTTTTGAAAGTGGTTTTTGGAAATGGCTAAGGGTTTGGAATCCTAATATGGACAACCTTAGAGGTTATTCTTGATTTATCACTTATCCTTGGAATCCCTAACCATGAGGGGGCTAGGGAGACCTTAGGTTTGTGACCTTTCGAAAGCATTTTTGGAAATATCTTGAAGATGGAGTGTAAGGACATTTGAAAAGTTTATAGAGTTGGTTTTTTAAAGTCATGAGAGTAGGAGGTATTGGAGAAATGGGTAATGAGAATAGTTTAAAATTGAAAGATCATTTAAAAAGGGTTCATGAGTTAGAACCTTGACGCATATTAACCTATGTTGGGTTAGCTTATGGTTAAGGGTGACCTAAGGTTCGGTGAGTGAACTAGGGTCAAGTTAACCTAGGGTTGGATAACTAGGGTCAAGTTAACCTAGGGTTAGACAACTAGAGTCAAGTTAACCTAGGGTTGAATGGAAAGATGATTTTGAAATGTTGTTTGATGCACTTTTGGGAAGAGTTTTGAAAAACAAGACATGTTATGCAATGGATTTTGGAAGACAACCTTTTTGAAGATCATTTCCATGAAAATTTTGACTCTAGCCAAGGGTATGGTTTATATGGTTGGTGTTTGGAGACTATTCCAAGGAAGGTTTCCTCATAGCCATTATAACCATAATTTTGACAAGAGTATAAAGGGTCCAAAAATCAACATGGTGATGACAACCTTTTAAGGCACCATTTTTAATGTAAAGATAAAGAGAATGCATTTTTGAAAATCATCTTTGGAGAAGGATCTTAAAAACCATTTTTCAAGGGAACCATTCCATCAAGAAAGGGTTCATATGGCCAAACAAAAAGGAGACCACTCAAGAGAAGGCTCCATGGGACCATTCCAACCACTACACTTTAGAGAATGGAAATATTGAAAATTAGAGAATTAGAAAGCAACCCTTATGCAAATTAAAATGTCACGATGCCGAAATGAGAGTTAGGGAGTTAGTAGGAGGTCTTCTAAGGCATGATTTCTAAAATCTCATCCTAAACTTCAAAGGGCCAACTCTTGGAACAATTTTTAAAAGAAACATAGAGCTTGGAAATGACATGGAGTCAAGAATAATGCAAGCATTATAGAACATAGTGATAAACATAAAAGTGAAACCAAGCACACAAGGCATGATCAAAATAGTAATATGCAAGGGGCCATGATCACATACAATGCTTTTTAGGCTTCACCACACAAACAAGGGGCTCCTAAGCCATACCATTTTAAAGTAGGCTAGTGAGAGGTCTCCCTACACGGTGGCTCTCACTTGCTTTCCTCTAGGCATGATCTAAGAGCCCTCTTGGCTCAAGCATGCAAGAATAGGGGGTTGTATATGAGGATTAAAATAGAGAATAGCCTAAGTAGGCTAGGAGGGACAAGAGAAGAGTGGGGGAAGACACAAATGTAAAAGAGATACCACCTTTTGCCTTCAACACACTTGTAGTCTTCAAAAGATGCCTTGATTAGAGCTTGAATGACTTCAAAAAGGCTTAGAGGGCTGATAGGGAGTGTTTAGTGGTGTATAAGGCTAAGTAAGTGAAGTGTATGGCCTTTAGGGTGGTGGAATCTAGCCTAAGTGTTGGAGGGGGAGAATATATATGGAGATTCGAGGTTCTGGAGTGATTTTAGTAGGGCTTTGCATCAATTTTGAACTTGGAATATGCAAAGGGGGAGGCCTCTATTTATAGGCAAAACTTTCGGACACTAGCGCATGTAGGACATGCGCCCCTGTAAAATTTACACAGGCGCATGTGCTATATGTGCGGGTACTATTCCACTGGCAGAACGCCACGTGACACCTATTGTACTGACTCAATCTCAACTATTGATCGAAATTGGTCGATTTGATCAAAATCTGGGCGCATGTAGCATACGCTCCATCACCGAGAAGGTTCGTCCAAACTTTGCCTCAATAATTGAGTCAACCGGGAAGGTTTGGGGGGAATTGGTTGCACCCACGGTGCTCTCTTAGGGTTTCTCGTGAACTTTCATGTTTTTAGAAAGTTTGAATTGTGTTCGAAAGCATGGGATATCATCTCGAAAAGCGTGCATAAAAGGACACTTTTGCAGAGCGTCTGTGATACGCTCTGAGGGTGTTCGAAAGTGGCTGTTTTCGTGTTGTGTGATCGAGGCCTTTGGGAAGCGATCTTTTCGATTGGACCATATCGATGGAAGGTACCCTGAAAATATTTTCGAGAATTTTCAGATTTACGCATTTCTCAAGTCATTTGACGGTACGTTTTAATAAGGGAATTGGGGAAAAATTCAACCTTGGCAAAGTGTTTACGAAACGCTCCAGGGGCTGTCAAAAGTACAGGGTTTGAGTCATACGATGAAAGGCTTCGGGGAGTGATCTATCCGATCAAGCCGTATCGATGGAAAGATCTATGAATGAGTTATCGAGAATTTCTTGATTTACGCATTTCTCAAGTTAATTGACAGTGTGTTATAACTAGGGAATCGGGAGAAAAGACAATTTAGGCGGAGCGTCTATGAGACGCTCCAGGGAACTTTTATTGAGTCGTGTGAGTTTAATGTTGTATGGTCCTCCTCGGGTTAAATAAGGGTGTATGGTGAAACCCTTTGCTCAAAATCCTAGGATCGGTGTTATTTCGAGGCATGTTTGGATTGCTAGGGGCAAAATGGTCATTTTGGCCAAGATTGGCTGGAAATGGTTAGGAATGGTTTGGTGTGTTATGTTAAGCGTACCGGGTCGTTCAGGGATAGTTTTGGGAGAGTCTTTTACCATTCGGCGGGGTTTGTGCTGTGCTGAGGTGTTCAGGGGCAAAACGGTCATTTTGACCGGAGTGAGCCAAAATAGGACCGGATTTGGACCAAATGGCGTGCGGGGGATGCCTAATGGTTTAACAACATTTTGGAAGGATGGACTTATCATTTTGAGGGATTTTAAACTTTCTCAAAATGTGCCTAGATGCCCAAGGGCCGATCGGGTCATTTTTCACTAAGTTGGGCTAACAGGCGCTGATGTTGACCTAGGTGTTGGTTTCTGAGACCGCCCAGTCTAGGAAAACTACTTGTGCGGTGTTGGTCTCTAAAAACGCCCGGTCTTAGAGAGCTACCTGTAAGGGTGGTGTTGGTTTCTGAGAACACTTGATCCCAAAAAGCTACCTGAAATGATGATGTTGGTATCTGAGAACGCCTGGTCTCGGAGAACTATCAAATGAAGGACATTCTATATTGGCGGGCTAGCAGGCACCAGAAATGAACCGTCTGAAACTTGATGAGGTGTTGGTCCCCGAGATCGCCCGATCCCGGAAAGTTACTTGGATGGCGTTGGTTTCTGGAACCACCCGGTCTGGAAAGTTATCTGGAATAATGGTGCTTATGGCTCCAGCAGATCCTTGTGGACCCGAGAAGCGACCAATTGGTTGGATTGGAGTTCGAAAGGCTCATTTTGAACCTACATGTGTTGCGATGTTAGAAAACTGAGGCCGGTCAGGCCGGAGATTACCGAGCGGGCAAAAATGAGGTGCTTACAAGAAAGAATTCATTAATAGTATCCAAGTGAAGAGATACGGCATGATGAAATATGAGGATTAAATTTGTCCTGGAATTAAACAAAAGCTACATTAAAGTGGCATCCAAAGACTGTTTTCCTAGTTGGGCTAGTGCTAGCCAGTTTTAGGTGGATTGCTTTAACAACACTTATGTGGTGGATTGAAGGAGAGGACTTGTGGATGAATTCCTTGCAAACATGTTGTAAGTGCCATATACCTAATTACCTAGCTACATAGGGAAACTCCTAAGAAATATGTGAACCATTTCTACTGGAAAGGCATATCTCAGAGACTATTGTCACACGCCGCATGAAAATGCTAGATTTTTGCACTCAAGAGATTAGAAGAACCTAAAAAATTCTAGAACAACAGAGAGATCTCTAGCTTAAGAATTATAGAAGAATTTTTAAATTTCTCTAAAATTTCTAGAGTGCTCTTATGTAGTCTAGAGTAGTACATATTGTTAAATTATTAAAGAATACTCTAATTTTGTCTTTGCCAAATCGAAAGGAAGTGGGTGTTGCGATAGTATTGTGAATCACTGTTGGTGGGTGAGGCCTTTTCTTTTTCACTAGAGCTTGACATACATAATGTGATTTCTGAAACTAATGCTCTAGCAGGTGCTTGGAGCATTTTATCCATAAACAAACTACTCTTGTCAAGATATCAATAATGCTCTGTGGAGCATTACCAATGCTTCAATCAGTGTTTTCAAAATGGGACCAGATCGGTTGGTTGAACCGATTGAACCATCAACCGATGCTACAAATGGTTCGGATAAACCCCTTAAACCGTTCAACAGTAAAAACCGGCATATTTTTTGAAAACCGTCTAAAGCCCTCATTGAACCGAAGACTCGTTAGAAACGGCAACGGTTCACTAAGACCGGCCGGTTTGATTAACAAACTAAAATTTGAAAAAAAAATTAGAGAGAAGATCAAATATTAGCCATATCTTGACCACAAAAGCTTCATCTCCAGCAACCTTGTTCCAATCTTTGCAGGAGGATCAATGTCTCTCTCTCTCTCTCTCTCTCTCTCTCTCTCTCTCTCTCAGACTGAATATCAACTTGAGGGTATTGTCCTCCGGTGGGTGGCAGTGTAGCAGTGGTCGGTGGCCTTTGTTCGGTGGCCAGAGAAGGTCGATGATGGGGCTACCATGGCTGACGACGAATGTTTTCCTCTCGTCCTGAACCTTGATTTACTTTTCTTTGGACTCTCTTTTCTCTCTCTACGTCTCTAATTACAACGAATGTGAGAGTTTCCTTTCTTTAGAGCATTAATTGTGGAAGACTTTCCCCATTCCATCTTTATCTCCCTTTAAATGTTATAGACTCTGCCCCAAATACTTTTGTCCTCTACTCTAATATATAATGTATATATATATATATATATGTATTTTATGTAAATATAGATATACATGCATATCTTCGAAGACTCCTCTTCTAATAAAAATAAAAACATTAGAATTTAAAAGAAATATTTAAGAAAATCAGGTTTAGGCAATTTTTTAATCTAATAAATATTTTAGTTAATTTATTTATATTTTTAAATATATTTATGACATAATTATAACATCACAGTTTGATAATAATTAAATTAACAGTTGACCCATTGATCCATAATCCGTTCTCTTTTTTTATTTGCTCAATGGTCCAAGTTTTAAAACATTGGCTTCAATGAAACATGCTACCTGCCAGTTTAAGCACAATGAGCATCACAATAGTTATCTACAAAAGCTATAATGGAGTATCTATTGTTAGGGGCGGGTAAGGCTTAATCCTACCTCACCCTTTGCGAGGAAATTCCACCCCAAACCGTCATTAGGTTAAACTCTCACCCTATCTCCCTTTACATCAACACCCTGCCCTTACCGCACCTAAACTAACCGAGTTCATGTTGAGGAGGCTGGGATGGGTTAAAACTACATAAAACCCTAAATATGAAAATTATTTTCTCCTACAAAATTTTAATGACAAACATAAATACAATATAAAATTGAGAAATAAATAAACTAAATTACACCAAAAAAAATATTACATTGAAATCCCTAACTTTTATTTAAAAGTATTAAGCAGATTTTTGTATTATTAAAATATAAATAGAGGTATTTAGGGTATTTTATACTATAATTAGGAGTATGACCTAAACTAATCCCACCCCTCAACATGCTCCGGACGTTTCGGATTATATTTCTCTCCGTAACTGGCCGCTATCTTGTTTCTTTTTCTCATCACCCTAGAAGTTTAACTTAATCCCGACCCTACAAAAACCTGCTTCAGATTATATTTTCTCTCCAATAACCAGGGACCCTATCATGTTTCAAAATTTTAATTTTTACTAAATTACCCAAAAAAAAAACACATATTATTAAGGGTGGAATGAAACTCTACTTTTTCCGTAACTGGCCGCTATCTTGTTTCTTTTTCTCATCACCCTCCCCAAATCCCGACCCTAAACCTGCTTCAGCCAAACCGGCCCTATTGTCGTCCATACTTATCTTGACATATCTTGACTTATTTGGGAAACTCTACTTTTTCATTTGGGTTTGTTTTTTTTTTTTTTTTTTGCTACAAGTTGTTTAAGCCTTCGGCCAACTATTTCTTTGAGCTCATGCAAGGTAAGAAGGTCACTGTCCACACGAGCAATGTAAACTTCATTTATTATATGATTAATGGTTAACCAAAAAGGGACATGAAAAGAAATTAAACTTGAGACCTCATGCTTAAAAGTTGTTTTCAAGCATGATTTTTCCATGATAGGGAGTGGGTATCTGTTCTTTTAGGTTTCTTGGAATCTTTTCCTCTATGTAGCTTTGACCACAAAAAAAAAAAAAACCAAAACCTATTGCATAAGCATTGCATCTGAGTAGACTACTTTTAAGAGTTCCAATTTGCCATAATAACTCCAAAATATACTATATATTTGTATTTAGCACATGAATATTTGAACATATAACAATTGCTATCAAGGACATATGAATATTCGAACACAACAATTTCTATCAAATCTTAAAGTGACTGTGTTATATATTGGCAAGAATGTGCTTCCTTATGCTTATCATAGGATTCAGTGAGTAAAAAGAAAAGACAAAAATCCAATAAATATCAAAAAGCATAAGCATCTAGATTTTTTAAACAAGATACAAGATAAGATGCTGAAGAAACTCATTACATTTGACAAATAAAGAAAATAACAAAGCTTTTGACATTCTTCACGACTGCAAGATTAATCATCTAAAGAACTGACACACTACCTCATTCATGGAGGATCTAGGAAAAGTAAAATACAGGGAATCACTATTGTACAAATGGAAGATGGAATAGAGTGCAGGGACATCCATACAAAGTTCACAAGCCAGCCGAGACCAATCCGTGCAGTGTAATAATACCAATCAAGATGTTCTGACTATTGATGACAGGCAAGAACTGAACAGGGGATGGAGGAGATTCCATCTTCTGTATTGCTTCAACTGCCATTGCACCGGGACCAACTGTCCTCGGATTCCTGAAAAGTCAGCAAAGTAATAAAAGAACAGTCAGCAGACCAACATAAAAGAATCCCATTTACCCTATCTGCATACTAAACATTCGAGCCATAGAATTTCTCAATTCTGACACAAGGTACTTATTAGATCCAATAAGTATAATTGTACATATTTGATCTAATAGAATGATTTTGCTGTGTCCCAATTAGTACCAATCCAAGCCATTTCTTGAATAAAATATTAAAATGTGACCAATTAACCAACCAACAAAACTACTTGTTACAAATAACATCAGGTTTACCAAAAAGAATTTCTCTCTTTTTGCACATTTTATATAAATTAAAATAAAGTCAATTATCCATCCAATCTAATGTTGATTTCAATGCTGAGCACTCAGAGTCTCCCGCAAGGCCATATATCAACTCCTCTTCCGTGTGAGGCATCAACATGTCCAGTCAAATTTACCCAGTCAAATATGCACAGCTGCACATATATATATCAGGCTGGTTAAGCTTTAAAACTTATATTTTTCCCCTAAGATCTTCAGTGAGACAATTACCTGTTGCACATCTCTCCCACTGTGAGTTTAAAGATCCCCTCCCCACTAGCTTTCAAGGTGCGCCGCAAATCACCATCAGTAAATGTGCCTACCAGGTGGTACTGATCGTCAATAACCAGGAGGCACCCACATCCTTTACTGGTTAGCTCCACTAGCTGATCCATTATCAGATCTCCTTCCCTGCAGACTGGAAGTTCATCTTGCTTTTTCATAACATCCTTCACTGCAACATACAGAATTTCGGTCCAACCAACCCAAACAGTTGGAGTGTAAATACCTGCATTTTTCTTTTATTTTTTTTTACGGTCTTCCCCGGGGGGGGGGGGGTGTGTTGGTTAGGTGTTGATTCCAGTCACTGAAAGCTTTGTCAGCATTCAATAGCAACAAAACAAGTTTCCAGTTAACTCCACCATTAGTCAGAGTTTCAATTATTTTAAATTGGAATTTAAGTCACTTAATTCCCCTTCTAGTTTTAATTTCTAGAATTTGGTTGTTTAGACAAGACAAGGAAATATACTACCACAGAAGGAGATACATCGCAGCAAGATCCCATCTCAAACCTTTCTTCCAGAAAAAGCCAATAAGACAAACTAAAACAATTTGCGAATTTCAGATAGCAAAAATTATTAATCACAGCTTCGCAAGTTCCCAAAATTAATCTCTAAAGGGCAGCCCAGTGCACAAGGCCCCCGCCACTATTGGGTTTGGAGAGGGTATGCAGCATTACCCCAACATGCGGAGAGGCTATTTCCATGTTTTGAACCCGTGACACCTAGATTGCAATAATGTTGTGACAAGGCCTGCCCTCTTGAAAGGAAAAAAATTGAATTGAAATCTCATAAAGGGAAAAATACATAATAGAAACTTTGGATGGGGCAGGGGGCTTGGTTCTTCATCAACTAATATCAAGAATACAGATTAAGGTTGAAAAATGGCAGCTTTGGGACTTAAGCAAAATAAACTTAGTTTTAACATAAATTTTTGGGGAAAAAAGGTATCAAATGCACGCTCAACTCTTAATGATCTGGCTTTCCATGTGAAGTCTCATCATTCTTTTTTACCCTAATTCTGAAGTCTTCCCTGTTCAGCATCATCCCTAGAAACAAAATTGAAAAGAAAGACCTAGAGAGGAGAATTGATTGAAACACAAGATAGAGAAAAGTAAAGTCAGAGGATGTTTATGCCTTTTTCTTTTAGAGATATAACTCAATGTTGAGTCATGTGAAACAGACAAAGAAAGGTGAGGCAGATTTTATTGTGAGTGGTTGCTGTGATAGTTAAATCACAGCAGTTTATTGTTCTAATTTTTTATCCAAATAACTGTTAAATGCCCCAGCTCCAAATCCAGCCCCTAGTTCTGGCCCAATTAAAACTTTAGAATACTGCTAACAGGAAAGAACAGTTTTCACTGTAACGTTTACTAAAATTCCAACTTTACATCATTTAAGTAGTGACTTTTGAGTAACAGAGTCTTTCAAAATGAAAGAATTCTGGGAGGAATGTTATTAGGAAGATGTGGAAAGTATTAGCTACAGATTGGATACGGAGAAAAATATAAGGAAGGATGATTCAAGCAGATGGCACCAAGATGAATGGAACCATCCTGATTCAATTTTCAAGTAGTGAGGCCGCTGATTGTGCTGGTGGGCAATTCTGTTGTTGATTGCTGCTCTGTTATGATTGCTGTTGCGTATTCCCCATGTCGCTGTTGCTGGTTAACAGTATGCTGTAAATATTTGCTGCGTAATCTTGGCCGATTTCCTGCTTTTAGTGTTGTTGCTGATATTTTGTTGGTTTATATGTTGTTTTGTTTCTGAGCCACGTTGTCCTGATATGTTTGGTCGTTTCTGTGGCTGGTCCCCATCTTTTGGCTCAGATGGTTTCCAACCATGATTTTGTGCCTAGGGTATGCTCGTTGTACATGAGTATATTTTATCTTTCTGTGATAAAACTCTCACTGTCCAGAAAAAAAATATAATGTATAGAAGTTTGTCGTGCTTTGTTTTGTTTTTGTTATAGTATATATGGTGGGACACCTTGGTGCCCTTTTTCAATAAACTTTAATTAACAAAGAAATTTCCTAAAAACAAAAAATTATGGGGAAACTTCATTGAAAATTTGTGGAATCAGATTTGTGTCAGTCTTGACACTGTGTTCACTATGGAAAAGGTTTAGAAGAATACATTTTCAATGAATACAAGGTACATGGATTTTCAAATCTTACCTTGCCCACTCCATCCAAAATGTGAATAAGAAGCACTACAGAGAATACTCGGTAAGAAAACAAAGCTAGCCAATAATTATTTTTTCGGGGGTTACAAGTCATTATCATAATATGTAGTGTCCAAAAACTAATCAATTAACATCCACCAATCCACATGATCATAGCTAATGTTGTCACTCCCTCCTTTATTATGACAAAGAAAGGTAGAAGAAAAGAAAGAAAAAATGCTTTTTATGTACATTGACCTAACAATGCCAATCAACACTAACCACAAACCCAACATGACTCAACAGATACGAAACCCAGATCAAGATCATCTAATCGAGAGTAAGACAATCAAATAGTATCTTTCAAGAAGCAAATTTATGTTATACTAATTTCATACTCATAACCTAGATCTAAAAAAGAATATAAAAACAGTTGCTAAGCTACCCTCTCTCTCTCTCTCTCTCTCTCTCTCTCTCTCTCTCTCAAATTGAGACAGAAATGCATGAAGCATGTGATTGAGAAGATAAGGTCTAGATCTATCAAATTTTCACCAAATTCGCGTTTACACAAAAATCAGTAAAGAAAAGTAAATAATTACTCAAATTCCGTCAAACAAACAACACTCACCTTGAAAATCAAACTCTTCCCAATCCGCCCAGACGGATGATTCACAGCGTATTCATCCTTTGTCAAATTCCTAGCACCCATCAGGGCAACGGCTACCGTGTCTCCGAAAACCATCTGAATCGCCGTTGACGTCACTGGTGCCAAATCAAATGGGCACAATTCCCTCTCGAGAGGCAAATGCACGTTTAAATCACACAAACCCATCAAGGAATTCAACTCCATGGAGGTCACCGAGATCAAGTACGCTCCTTTGGCCTTGGCGCACGGCACAAGCCGCAAGAGCTCCTCAGAGTTGCCGCTCTTGCTTAAAAACACCAGGACGTCGGAATTGGAGAGAATGCCGATGTCCCCGTGGAGGGCGTCGAGGGCGGAGAGGAACCCAGATCGGATTCCGAGGGAGACGAGGGTCTGGGAGATCTTGCGAGCGACGAATCCCGATTTTCCGACGCCGGAGAAGAAGATGGTGCCTTTGGCATTTAAGAGGGTCTGAGTGAAGGCTAGGGTTTGGGAGAGGTCGAGGTTTTGGAAGAAGTTGTTGAGGTACTTTTGCTGGGACTTGAAGAGGTTGAGGAGGTCGTTTGGATTGATTAGGCTTTGTTTGGAGGATAGGCAGACGGCCGAAGATGGGGAAGGGAGAGACCCCATTGTTGATTGATTGTTAGGTTCTCTCTCTTCTGAGTCTGCTGTTTTTAGAGAGAGAGGGATGGGGTTTTGAACGGTTGATTCTGTTATTACGCGGGGAATGAGCAAGGCAGCGTTTGGTTTACCAATATAAAAGAAAGGAAAATGTTATCAAAAGAATTTACATAAAATAAGGTTCTTTAATATCAAAATCATTGATCATATGGAGCCTTTTTTTTTTTTTTTTTGGTACAAGGCAAATACAACAGAAAACCTGCCCGAGAGGCAGCAAACTAAGACACATCAGAAGCTAAGATGTGAAGGAGGCCTGCCGACAGAGGGGCTCTAGAAGCAGGGACGACCAAATAGTCTTTCTTGGTAGCAAACGCGATCCAATGCGCTCCCTCATTTACTTGACAATGACACCATAAGAACGAGCACTGGTTAGCTCTCGACAACCTCTAATGTCTTCAATAATTAACTTCCCTCCCCAAAAACAAACCATATCCATCTTGTTCACATATCTGATAAGATCATAAGAGTCGCTTTCAAAAATAGCATTTGAGATGCCCAAAGAGGTGGCCATGAAGCAAGCAATCCTCATAGCTCATGCCTCTTCCGCTGAAGCCGAAGAAATTCTCATTCTACCAAAGTTTATATTACAAACTTCTCCAAGAAAATCTCTGGCGCACACACAGCAGAAGTAGCTCTCTGATCTGAGGAGGTAAAAGCACTATCATTGTTGAACTTAAACCAATGTTGCGGAGAGGGCACCCACCTAGTAACTTGAGGATGAGGACTTCCCTGCTGATAAGACTTGTTGCTATTAAGGATAGCCAGAGTCTGAAGATGCACAACTAGCTCTGCGGATTGTGGACTCCGAATTAAGGGGTATGCCATTAAACACCCATTCATTCTTGGATTTTCAAATTGACCAACAGGGCCAAAAGACACGAGCGACAACAGTCGGGTTTGGCCTTTCATGATCTCCGATAAAGAGTAGCTCCTTAAACCATTTTGCTACGGAGCTTAAATTTGAGAATTCAACTTTATAAGGCAAACCACTCCCAAACCAAACACTTCTCGTCCATTCACAGCGAAAAAGGATGGATTCTATTTTTTTTTGTGACAAATGGAACACACTAGGTGTCTACTACATTTTCTCCTATGCTGGATTTTCTTTGTGGCAATATTGTTTGTGATAGCTTTCCAAATAAACAGACTCACCTTATGGAGCTTCCTAGCGAAAAAGGAACTAATTTACTAGCTAAAACAACATTTCGCTAAAATCTGATCTGATATATATATATATATATATATATTGATATAATGGTCGTTATATATGATGATATGATACCTCAACATTATATCCGCATTTTTATTTATTATTTATATACATCTGTTGTGTTTAATATAACATTGATATTTTTGATGTCTTAAAAAATATTCTTTTGTCTAATTTTTTTAATTTTTTCATTCCCTAGTCTAATAACAGAGATTTCATATCCTTGAAAATTAAAACTATATATAAGTAAAAAAATTTATTTGAAACAAAAAGTCCATCATGAAGCACACCATTCCGAGTGAAGTTTTATATAGAAGTTCTATTTGTACAGAATTACTCTTTGCAATATAAGAAAACTTTAAACTAAGTTCTACTTATAATTTGTACATAACTGATTCCATTCACTACTTTCTCAATCCTTATTTTTCTTGTTGCATATTTTTGTAATTATTCTTGATATTTCTTAAACTATATACATCTCACGTCAGATTTAATAGCCAAGTTCTATAATTCTTTATCGATTTTGTAACATTGGGATAAATTTCAAACTTGTGACATGAATTGCTTTTCTCAAACTTGATTTTCTTATTTGAATCCTCCTCTAGTTATTATTATTTTTTGGTAGAACTAAATTCTTGTCAATCCAAACTTAAAAAGAAAATGAAAGTTTTAAACCACTTGTTGTGAATTTGTGATCCTTCAATGTTGGCCAAAAATAAATAAAAATATGAAAAAAGGAAAGTGAAATAATATATAGCTTCCCATTGCAAAATATTTTCTAACTGATTTTTGTACAAAAAATTACCATCTTAAATAGTGTGGTATTTAACATAAGTTACGCAAAAAATTACTTGTCTTTTCAGTCAGAGTAGTGCTATTCTTACAAATTGATGTGGTATGCTATTGGAAACTCATTTAGACACAGTTTTTTTTTTTTTTTTTTAATCGGCATTTGATTTTAACTTGTGAATTTTTTTAATAACTTTTAAAAAAGTTACATCCAGGATATAAAAACTTTCTTTCTAAGTCACAGAGTGAAGTTGGCAGTTGACCAACTTGTGCAACACCAATTTTGTTTTAATTTTAATTTTTAATTTTTTGGATAAGTATCGTATTCTCCTTTCAGATCATGCCTATTAAAAGAAGTTTTTGGATAACCTGGATTGTAAGTACAACATTTTCTAACACGCTATCCAAACAGCAGTTACCGATTCCCATTTCTAAAGTTCCTTTTCCTCCACCGACACTCGATGACTTCATAAGTAGCCTCTTTCGCTTCAGTTGGTGTCCTGGCAATGTGGGTACACAAACGTGAGAGATCAGATAAAAGGAAAGTAGAAACTATTTGGTTTTGTGACGAGGGTGTCTGAGCCAACTTTCGCTCACATTGATTAACTATCTTTCTTATTTAATTAAAAATAGGTCATCTATGTTGGGACTATAGTATTCACAAGTATTTAATCTTTTACGATCAAGTCTTACAGTAATCAAACTCTTGACCTTTTAAAGAGAGAGCAAGAATCTCAGTCAATTAGGCTAACCCAGTTAATTAGAGTAGAAGAATAATACCCTGATTGGCAAGTCTACCGTCTCTACCACTGAGTGGTTGGTTTAGTGAGTAAGAACTCAAATTACCTCGTTCAATACTTGTGTTTGAGTCTCTTTAGCCGTTAGGTAGGGCTAAACTTACTCTTCAACACTCAAAATAAGCAATGAGACCTAAGGTTCGGTCCCGACGTAAGTGCAGTGGGATTGTGAAAATAGAAACGAAGAAATTCAAAGAAATCAGATTAGATTAGATTTGTACTGGATCTGAAATGAATCCTGTCTATTCCTATCCTAAAACCCCTCTAGACTAGACTTCTGGGTCTTTCAGCCAACTCACTTGGGATATGTATTGAGTATGCTAATTATTTTTGAGCGAGAGGAGCATTGTTTTGAGGGAGGGAAAGCGTGGTTTTATATTAGACAGAAGTGGCTGGCCCGCAGTCTCCTTCTCATGTACAAATCTACCCGTAGCATAGACTTGATGGATCACCTCTCTTGCAAATGGCTATATGATATTGAGGTGTAATGTTTTTTAATGAATATGTGAAGTAATTTATCTGTACATTTATTTTTTGTATAAATAAAAAGTCTACCGCCTACACGACTTTTCCTTTCTTGGGTAGGAAAATAGAGAGAATAAATAGTTGGAAAGTATTCAATTGGTGTCCTCAAAATTGTATTGATAATTTTAAAGATGAGGCTAAAGTGAATACCAAAAGCTACACTAATCAAAGTTTTTTATTTTTTTTAAATTGTCTACGTACTTGGTCTTCACTTTAAGGCTTTATTTAGAACTTACAATTGGTAACTTAGAAAAAGATCAGGAAAGAAAAACTTATAAGTAAATCAGACCATTTTCTTTGGGCTTTTTTTTTTTCTTCCTCTTACTTTAAGAAAATGTTAATTTAAAGTTATTTCTGACTTAGAATAGTGGACGAATGATGCAAGAGTCGAGAATTTAAAAAAATTTCGCATACATTCTTCTTATTTCCTTCCCCTCTTTGCTTTTCCCTATATCCAAAAACAAGATATTATATATTTTTCATTTATCCTCTCCAACTCCATTGACCATAAGAGCAATGTTGATAGTTATTTTCTACACCAATCAAAAAAAGAAAAGTCTCAAATTCTTTGTTTTTCACCATGCCTTTCAAATCTCTATTAAGGGAGAGAAGGGACTTGAACAAGTCAAATGCCCAACTGGCAGGAGGAGGCACTCCTGCACCGTGGATTGGTTGTACTTATACTTTGTTTGAAACCTTAAATTGATATTTTTTTTTTTTTTTTAAAGAAGGAATAGAAAGGAGAAAATAAATAATAATTTTCATGTGTTTTTCTTTTTACTTTGTTAATTGGTAGATTAAAAAATTCTATAAAATGACATGAAATCATGAAAAAGGTGAAAGGACATCTACACCTAAATTTTACATAGTTTTATTAAATATTTTTATTATTTTTCATGATAACTAAATAAAAATTAATTATTTCTAATGAATTTATCTTTTTTCTTGAGAAATCCATGAACCAAACTGCATTTATACTTCACTGAATCATCTTGGTTTGATTGATGCAATCATGAATTTGTGCAGTCATGTACCATCCGCATCTTTTAGAAGTGCAACCAAATGTTTTCCAAAAATGTGAAACAATTATTTGGTGAGGGTAATTGTAAAAGTCACACGTTGAAAAGTTTAATATTATTTTAACAATTTTAGTCATCTGGTTTTGCGCAAAAAAAAAATATTATTAAATAAGTGTAATTTTAGTCATCTGGTGAGGGTAATTTTTTTTTAAAATATATAAAAGAAACTGAGAGAGAAAATTTTTTTCTTCTTATTTGCTTTGGATTCTCTCCCTCTAAAGAGGAAAGAATGAAAATTATTTTTATCCATACAGGCCGTATAAAGGTATAAATCGAAATCCATTTTTACCCCTAGCGGATCCAAACAAAGCACGCAAAAATCATTTTCCTTTTTAAAAATAAGCACACTCGAATTGTATTGCGACCCTAACCCGAAGACAGTGAAACTGTAAAAGGTCGTTGCACTCCGATGCCGGCGACTGTTTCCTAGACGGATCAAAGAAACTGAATTTGGTGAGTATCTCTAACAAGCATTTGGTTGTAATCTTTGTTGAAAAAAAAAAAAAAAAAAAAAAAAAAAAAGAGAGAAAGAGATTGTGAGCTTAAAAACTATTCTCTGGCTAATTGTAGTCAGATTTACATTAAGAAGTTTGATGGGTTCATAGTGTATCCCTCCTGAACAACACTTTTTGGTCATTCTTTGTTGGGTTGATTGGGATTCAAACAGGTCATGGTTTCATCATTTTTCTGCCATTGTCATTGCTTTGAAGTCTATGACGTATTTGTTTCTGATTTGAATGCGTGTACCGCCATTCTTCTTCCCTTGCCTACTAACTGTTTGATAAAATGCTTCAGTGAGAAAAAAGCTTTGTATAGTAGATAAGGATATAGTTACTTGCAATTTTTTAGATGTTTGGGCTAGCTTTTTTTTTTTTTTTTTGAAGTCTTTGAGCCGGCTTCAAATATTGTTCGAAAATAGGAACAGTTATGATTGCTTATTTTTCAATTTTATTTTTTATCTTTTGGAATACAACTTTAGCAAGTTTTCATATATTACAATATTTGTTGATGGTAATTTTTGGGAAATTACTAATATTATTGTTCTATGTTGTGGTTGTTGTAATTTTGCACCAAACTCCTGAATATTTTTAGGATTTCAATGAAGCAATGGAAAATGACAAGAAGAATCCTTTTTTGTTTTCAGCGTAAATATTTCAAATGATAAAATTTTTGTTCATAAAACATTTCACTTAATATTGTTTTCTCTTTTTATTTGTTTATGTTCCAATATGTTCGTCATCCCATCTCACATGTTTTGGATCCTCCAACTTATCACTAGTAATTCTGAATGCATTCATGGCATTAGCAATGTTAGCATTTCAAACCTCCACCGTCATGTACCATGCTAATGCATTCATGGCATTAGCAATGTTAGCATTTCAAACCTCTACCGTCATGTACTATGCTAAGGCATTCATGGCATTAGCAATATTAGCATTTCAAACCTCTACCGTCATTACTATGCTGATATGTAATTTCTTAATTTTGGTCAACTGTATTTTTATTTTGAATATTCCCAATTATGGATCCTCTTACATTATACACATATGAATGCATGAACAGATACAACAGTTGAGGGCCAACAGTCTGTGAGAACAGATAGGAATACTTCTTAGTCGCTACAGAAGTGTCTACAAGAGAAGAAAAGTAGCTGGTTAAGTCTGAAGACCATGGGATCCCGCCTACAGATTCAAGGGGACGAGTCAGTTCCTTTACGCATAACACATTCTAACCTTAAGAGCTTCTCTGCCGAAGTTCGCTTTTCACTTCAGGTTTTGAAGAAATAATACATTCATTCTTTAGAGATCCCACATGGATATTGAAATGTGCATTCTACTGAAGTACATTGGTAGTGGTTTTCTGGGTAGCCTGAAGTTCATTTGCTACATGGACTTATATTTTTTTAGTTTATTTGTCATTTACCACTTTGTTTGACCATTGTGTGGAAAAATACATTTGATCTCTTTTGAAATATAGACATTTTATATGAGTAAGTTGTGTAATACTTGAAACAAGCTTACTCACTGTATTTGTAATGTGTACTATGACCAATTTTGTGTATTGTGCTCTCAGATGACAGTTGAAGCTGTAAAGGAGAAGGTCTGGAAGAAATGTGGTACTTCTGTTAATTCAATGTGCCTTGAGTTATATGATGACATGGGCACTAAAATTTCAGACCTAAATGATAACTTGAGACCTCTTGGTTTTTATTCTCCACAAAATGGGTTAGTTGAATCTGTTTTTTCTTGTCTCTCTTCTGCTTGCTCTTCTATCTCTTTCTATTTTATAAAGAAGGAAGGTATTAAAATAGATAATTTGTTAAGCAAATATTCTTCAACTATGAGTCCTTTTCATTCAAGAGCAAAGGTTTTCTGCATATTTTTTATAAGTACATAAAGTAATAAAATCTGCTTATTTCATTCAATTTATTTATGATATAGGATATAAAGAGCTCAAGAAACATTAGATATAAAGGTGTGGCAAAATTTGGAAAGTGATTGATTTCAAGTTGGGGTCTATTTCGGAGTCGTGTAGTTGAGTTTTAGTATCCAGTAAGAGTCTTGTTTATGTTCAATTTTGGGTTTAGCATGCTGCAGTAAATTTTAGCTATGTTATGTTAAGCTAAAATTTGTGGATATGGGCTGTAGGGGTCGTCCATGGATCATGCTATGTGTTATGTTATGGGTCTAATTCGATTTTAGATAGGTCTTGGAAGTCAAAATTCTTAGTTTCCAAACAAGAAGTCAAAATCCTATTGGGACAAAGAGTTCTATGAAGTTTATATGAAGCCACCTAATGCTCTAATTCAATGGAGAACACGGTTAGAGAATTTTCAAAGTTTTTGAAGCTTTTTTTATGGTATTGTGTGATGCAATTCTAACCATAGTTGTTAAAATCTTGATCTGGATTGTACAATCCTACGATCGTGCAAT
This sequence comes from Euryodendron excelsum, assembly GCA_033060915.1. Lineage (NCBI taxonomy): Eukaryota > Viridiplantae > Streptophyta > Magnoliopsida > Ericales > Pentaphylacaceae > Euryodendron > Euryodendron excelsum. Next base: position 25,819,077 of record CM065390.1, read on the forward strand.
CGATTTCTGGCAAAATCCTTATGGATTAGATCCCAATCCAATTAGCTCCAATTTTTAAACATTGTTTGGCTTAATATGTCTTTTTTTTGGTTGTTCTTTTTATATTTGCACTAGGTCCAAATCAAATAAAAATATCATATTGAATCAACTATGCTAAGAAAAACAAATTAGGGGAATGAACATTCATACATTGGAACATTTTGGGAAAACTAGAGAGCTGAAGAAATATAGATGCTATTTAAGCATCTTCATCTCCCTCTCTAACCCATTCCACTGTCCAAAAATGCTTCCTCTCTCTCTCTCTCTCTCTCTCTCTCTCTCTCTCTCTCTCTCTCTCTCTCATTGCATAGTAGATCATTCGATTGCATTTTCCCTTTCTCTTTCCTCCAGTTAATCTAATGACTTAAAAAATCTATTTATTTTTTGCTTCTTTTTGCTATTTTTTTAAATTAAGTTTTGTTCTCGTTTTCTTTTTCTTTTCAGTTTTACTTAATAACAATCGTCCATTAGACTAAAAAGATCTTATTCAACTCCTTTTTTTCTAGTTCTTTTACTTCTCTTTTGTCAGGTATTGTTTTTGTGATACATAGCTATTCTGTGCTATTTTTAAAGGCATTGCAAAATTCTTTTTTATTGCCATGTATTTTATTTACCATTCCCTTTCTTTTATGTTTGGTGTTTCTAAAATTGCATCCCTAGTTATGCCGTTGTCTTGATTATCCTAAAAGCTTCAAATTGTAAACCATCTTCTCACATATCTATTGTCAAACTTAAACCAATCCTCGCAAGAAAACTAGTACCACAGCAACTACACCACCCCCCCCCCCAAAAAAAAAAAAAAAAAAAAACAAAAGGAAAAAAAATGTGAAGGAAACTATTGTAGATCATGATCGAAGTACTAACTTGGTCACTTTTTAACTAAGTAGCACACACCCCTCTAGAAACAAGCCACGCCATTGTGGTACATAGTTGGACACCAATACTTGTAGACACTTATCCAACACTTCTTAAATGTGGCGGTAAATTGAAAGAATTTTCATTAGTTCAACACCTGACTGGCACTTCCAAAGTATTCATCCAACTCTTAATTGGCATTGTGAGACTCTTGAAAATAGGATGAATACAAAATAAAAAATAAAAAAAACATGTTTGACACTGTACGCTTCGCCTCAACAATTCAAGCATCCAACCAATACTTTCCAATGTACACAAAGAAGATAACTGTAAGGGAAAAATTTAGGAAATGAGAATAATAATAATAGACTAATATCATGACATATAGTGTCTTAGTTTCGTCTTCCTCATTATGCAATTGATCACAGTTATCTATTTTTCACATATACTATGTATATATGTACATATTTTTCTTTAAGTTGAAGGAGTACATATAAATACTTTTTTGTGTCCGTGTCATGTTCATGTCCATGTCTTATGTTTTTGTTTTTGAAGTTTGTTTTCTCAGGTTTTGTTTTCGTGTCAAGTGTGTTTATGTCCCATGTGTATAGATACTACCCTGTTTTTTTGTGTCCTTGTCGTGTTCGTGTCCTTTTTTTTTTTTTTTTTTTTTGTTTTGTTGTGGAAGTTTGTTGTCAAGGGTGGTAATTTGATCTGATAGATCCTTTTTTTTTTTACTTTCTTCAATGGAAGGTAAGGATCTCGAGTTTCGTTGTCATGCCAAGTGTGCTTATTCCCCATGTGTGTGTCCATGCTCCTTGGTTTTTTAGTCACGTTCAGTGATAAGTGTTGAAGGTACTCAATTCAATTGAATGAAAGAGTTCTCTTTTCATTGATATATCTGTTCCGTGGCAATCTGTTAGTTCATAATGTACATTGCCACGAAATATCAGATTGTTGCATTGAAATCTGTTATTCTATTTGAGGGTAGGGCTCATTGTTTGTATCCTTTTCGCATTATTTTCCTTTTTTTTATTTTTTGAGAAATTGTATACTTTTTGCAATATAGTCAGCAGAGGTCCGTGGTTTCTTTATATTGATAGGTTTCTCACTTACGTTATTATAGGTATCGGCTGCATGTTGTAGATCTTGATCCATCGTCAGTAACCTCTGGTGGCTGGCTGGAAGACACTTCGCTGGTGGAAAAATACAATATATCTGAAGAAGCCTACAATAAACTTGATGGCAAGTCTCAATAACCTCTATTTTGCATAAAAAGCTGACAGTAGTATACATATGTGATAAATCTCCTTTTCATGTTCCATTTGGTTCATCAAGGATGCAGAAGTCTTGCCATCAACTTGTTACTCAACTGTATTGGTTTGACTTTGTAAACCAATATCAATTTGTTGTCATAAGATGAACTTCTGACAATCTTACTTGAACTTTACCTTGCATCATCCTTCTGTAAGCTGGGGAAGTCCCTACTATGATTTGTTATATTCTGAAGCGACAAGACCTGAGTTATAAGAATGATCTATGTTATACAAGTTTATAATGATCTATTATACAAGTTTATGGAGTTGATGTTGGTCAGCGGATTGCAAGTCTACATCATCTACTGTGTGGGATGTGAATAAGTTAGGTTGAGCTTGTTAGCTTATCTATCTGAACTTGTATGTTAACCTTTTTTAGCTTCAGGAAACTATCATTCTTATGTGCTTAATTATTCCACTAACTTAGATCACACAACTGTATATGAAGAAAATTTTAAAGTTCTTGAGTCAAGATGGTATTTGAGATTGAACAGTAGAGAGATGACATTATTTGTGGGTTAAGGGTTTACTTAATAATAGATGATTGAATACCGAAAGACCTTTTTCTAGTAACCACGAAGAAAGTGAATCCATTAGCAAGGATATGCATGATGACCCGTTATATGGTAGAAGTTATGACCACATGTCCATAGGTGGGGATGAATGATGAGAAAGAACTGCTTAGCCTAGCCCAAATAGCTGGCAATTTAGGTTTCTCTTGGTTGCGCTGAATTTAAACTGCCAAACTTGTAAAGCCTCTTCAACAGTTTGATGTAAAACAGTGCTTTAACATGTGCTGATTTTGGAGAAAGGAACTGTATATGAGCATTCTTTTTTATCGTGCAAGCTGAGGAGTACCTTTTGTTTGTCATGTGACCAGCAGTTTGGTTTTAGAGGTTCAATACGCTTATGATGAAGTATGGGTAGACATTTAGATGGATTGCACTTTATCTAGAATTCTGATGGAAAAGTGCCAGTTCTAATTGTTTATTTGGATGATATGGGTGGTGACGTTGTAGAGATGAGAAACTTGAAGGCACACTCAACAAAAGAATTTGAAAAGAAAGGCTTAGATGCAGCAAAGTGTTTACATAGAGTTGAGGTTTCTATGTAAACAATGTTTTCTTCATTTATTAGGATTGCGTCTTTGATCTTTTCATTATGAGTCACTTTGTCTCTAATCTCATAGAAGAAATTGAGATATTGGGCTATGAATATTTGGGCTATTCAATAGATACAGGCATTTTTTAAGTGAAGATGGAGTCAAAAATTGATTTTGCAAAGGCTTATTAGTTGGTGATAGGTTCTCTGACCTGTTCTAACTTTCATGCATACTCTGTACGGTAAGTCAATCCATGCTTGCTTTGCCTTAAGTTTGTCCCAACCTGGAGCTGCCAATGGAATTTTGAGATGCTTGAGACCTTCACTTGTCAAGGTTCTTTCTGTTATCTCATAATTGAAGGCAACTCTATCATAAGCAAAAGATGTGCCTTGCCTCCTTGTTTCAACATGTTGTCTTTATTTAGTGACTTTTGTTGGCCAGGGGGAGATTTCGTTGTTAGGTGCAGCAGCAGTATAATACATGATGTGATCTGCTGCAATTGAATATCAGATTTAGAGCAGGCAATGACTTGGCTCGCAAACTCCCCAAGGATCAAAATTTCATTTCGTTGTGTTGTTTCGATTAGCACGAAAACGTTTCAGAAACATATCGGAAATATTTTGGAAATGTTTCGGAAACATTACAAAAGCGACCAATATTGATGTAGTAAAATACAATCTTTTGCATTTTTCTCAATAAAAATTGCACACATTTATGAAAAGTTTTAAATTCGTGTCCACACAACTTTTTGTTCTGGTGTATTGCATTGTGTTTTGGTGCATTTGGCTATATTCCTATGCCTTTTCATGGAAATACTAGAATTTCATTATTCCACTAGTGTTTTATTTGGGTCTTTTAGGAAATTGAAATGTTTCAATCCTTTCAACGGAAACAAACGAAAATTTTGTTCCTTGAAACTCCCTTTGCTTTATTGGGGTAGGAATGTTTGGATCGACTTGATTATGACTGGCACTCTATCCCAACCCGCCAAACACCTTAGAGTTGGTCACAAGTACTTGAAATGTAGGACACTCATAACATTGGAGCAATCAATGGATTGGCTTGGGGTGGGGTGGCCTTGCCCTAACCATGCATTTCAGATTCGAACTGACCTATATAGCATGGACAATGCTGTATATTTGCTGAATTCTTTATGCTTAAGAATTGTGTTCCTTTGTGCTTTTTTGCTGCTTCAATTGTTGAAGTATTTGACAAAAAATAAATTGAACTTTATAAGAAATCAAATAGAAAGGTACAAATGGAAAGATGAGGAGCGCATCACAATACATCAATTCACAAAGGAAAGAGGGAAAGCAAACAATCGAAAAGCAGAAATGAATGCGTGAGAAACAATGCCAACAAAGCTACCAAGGTGGGTAATAATTCCCTGTAAAGCAAAGCAAAGCGGAAGGTCTCTTTTAGCTAGTGAATGGCATCCTCATTAGCCTTGATTGCATAGCCTGACTGTTCGAAGTTGCGATCAGTTCTATTTATTAAAATGAATCGACCCCGAAGGCTGGAGAAGCTAGAACTAGTTTTGCTTCCTGATCCTTCAAAATATTCCTGATACTAAGCCGGTGGAGCAGTCACCAAAATTGATTCTGATTTCCATGAGGAGGAGGCTTCCCAGGCCTACTGCAAGCTATTTTTTTTTTCTTTATTAAATTTTTTTTTTGAGAGGATGAAGATGATATCCAATCCCTCAAGATCAAGCCAAAGGGAATACATTCAAACTTGTGGTAGTTCAGAAATAAAAGAAGCTAAAAAAACCACCCATCCCTCATCTTGTAGAAAGAGGGTTCCTCACCTTCGGAGATTCTTCCTTTCTCTCCATGTGACCTGCATGGAAGCAAGGTATAGCACTAGGCAAAATGATTTTGCCCTGATTTCGTAAACCAAAACTACACAGGGCATAGCCAATAGGTCTAGAATTTCTTAAGAGCAATCCATCTGATCTCTCCATCGTGAACACTATCAAAGGGTATATGAAACCAGGTAATGTCTAAACAGGGGATCAACTGGTTCACAACCATTTCTTTATGTCACGGATTTGTAGGTTCTCATCAGTGTTAGCAATATTATGGCCAACAGACCAACTTAAAGTTTTGGACTTCTGAAGGAGTGTTTGGTAGATTAGATCTAAGAAGAGGTTTAGAATATCAGTCTAATTATTCTGTTGGATTCGTTAGCAACGTACTCTTGTCTAGACTTAATATCACTCATTAGGGGTAGATTACTGATTCTTGTTTGGAATTGCTAATATTTACTTTTTAACTTTCACATTTATAAATGGCTTGGGTTTGTATGGTGCAACTTTGTGCTGGGGCAGGGAAAGTTTTTCCAGCTTTTAATCTGCTCAAGTTACTGGGGATAAATTAGCTTTTCACTGAACAAACCTGAATTCAACATTTGCTTTTCCTTTCTCTCTAGTTGTCACATGGCTTGCAAAATAAATAATGAGATAGATAAAATCTTTCATATAGTTGACAAGTGCACCATTAAATTCTATTGCTACACAATTTATTACATTCTAGATTCTGTTATTCTGTAAACATGCTACATTTTCCCTCCCAAATGCTAATGTAACAATCTAAAATAAATTGCCTTCTTTTCCTATTTCCTTTTTGTTTGGTAGGAAAGGTTTAGAAAGCCATTAACTGAGACCTAAGAAGTCTTTAGCTTTTGAAAAGTAAAAGAAAATTAAAAAGCCAAGGGTTGTAGGTATACATGTATATGGAAGGCAAGTGCTACTTTACTCTAAGACATAGGTCTAACCTTTCCCGAAAAAGCAATAAAGGGAAATCCAACACAATCTGTGCAAGACGACTCATTTTCCAACTGACCCATTAAAATTTCTTTTTTCTTTTTGATAAGTGAAGTTATATGTCTGAAGATGCCAAGGCAGTGTCAACTTGTGTATACTGGATGTATACAAAGAATTCAACCTAAAATCCCTCCCGAAAGCTGAGCTCTCCTATGAGTCACAAAAACTCTTCATTGAGCAAAAAGTGGAAACAACAAAGAAAATTTAACTTCAACTTATGTAAAGCCATATCTACATCTCTACATCCTCAAAGGTATACCGGTTCCTATTCTTCGAAACACAACACATCAAGCATGTAGGCACCACCAACCAAGCCCTCCAAACTTTCTACAAATGACACTCTGCTGTCCAGCTCACATAAAAATCTAGAATGGAGGCCAATATGCCCCAACTTACTCCAAAGTGGAGAACGATAAATTCCACATTCCCCTAGGAATCTCACTATGAAACAAAAAATGATCTACTAATTCCTCCACTTCATGCAATACCAATTGGCAAGAACCCTACGCTTTCTTTCCTAGTTATTGAATGTGAGAATTGAATCCAACACCACCATCTGAATAAAGAAGCCAACTTTGTGGAGTCTTTGGTGGATATCCCAAGGGAACCATGTATCATGGTCCTTTTGAGGTTCAAAAGTTCCCAAGGATTCAAGATAGCCATATTGTTTACCCTAACTCATGGACTGTGTTAGGAACTTGACCAATACATCAAAAGACCCAAGTCTGATGGAACGCATGAGATCAATTCCTATTTCTCATCAGACTGACTCTTTCTAATTGTCTTTGTGCACAACTTTTATTTCTTAATGTGATAGTATTGCTTCAAGACAATTTTTTATATACTGTTAATACACTTAAGGTGAATGCAGTTGGATTTTATTCTTGGTTACAATATTGTTCCAAGTAGTTGGAGAAATGGAAGAAGCCACGTATTAATGACTCACAACTCATTAGTTATCTTGTGTTTCAGGTACTTTTAGGAAGTACAAGGAAAAATTGGCCTGTCAAACTTCTTCTGCTCATGAGACCAAAGTAAGTTTCTTATGTTATATTAGCTTTGACATGAATCTTAAGGTGATTTTTGCTGTTCAAATTTCCCTTAATAGCATTGTCTGGTACAGTTGATTTATTTCCAAAACTCCTCTACTCACGTTAACACAAACTGATATCTTGTTTTGATCTACTTCTCTTTTTAGTTTCCATTCTTTGAACACTTGAAGAACACTCGTGTTCGTCGTTTGGATATGGGTGTCCGTCACTTAGACACACATGAAATATGTTGCAAGTTTTGAGAAAAATAAATTGGAATCCAATTGTAAAATAAATGTATTGTGATTTTATACCTATTTACCATTTAAGATATGAAATACATGGTTTCTAACTTAACTAGTGTTATCTTGCAAATTTTTCATTATTTTTTAGTAAAATATTCCTATATATTGCCTATAAAAAATATATAAATTATATACTTGTGCAGTGTCCCCGCCATGTCATGTCCTATATTTTTTTGAGATCTCCTTATCAGCATGTCCGCTTTGTGTTGCAAGTCTGTGTTTATGCTTCTTAGCTTTCTAACCTTTAAACCTTTTTATAGATATCAGACACTTACATGGAGGACCTCTCTGCAAACATCAAGGTTAGTTGAGCTTAATGGTTATTTTCTTTGTCCTTGCTTTTTCTATTGACAAATTGTTGATACTGTAGTAATTACATTGTTGTGTTGTTAGAGAAAAAAAGGAGAAATTTTTAATAAATAAGAAAAGATAAAACATTGTATAGTTATTATTGTGGATTACTTGTCAGCATGGTGTTATGGCAGAAAAACATAGAAGTTCCTTAACAAAGGGATCTATAATGCAGTTTCAGGCGTTTACTGAAACCAATCTCTTTAATTTATACTAATTTTCAAAATAGGACTCTTCAGAAATCTTGAATATGTTGGAATATGTTGAGCAATCTTCTATGCGTGAGAATCAGCACCAACATTGCTATCATCTTGTATTACTTCTTCTTTGACGGTAACTAGAAAGCAGATCCAATGAACTTAGGGAAAAGCTTTGATGTCCAAACTCCAAAGTGTGCATATGTGCCACCTCCAATAAAGAGTTAAAGTTTGTTTTAGCATTTCTAAACATGTGAAAAAATAAGTGGTTTGACCCTTGGACAGTTCAACTATATGCTTTGGCATTTTTCTATATTGTGATTTTTTCTCTCCTAATGAAGGGAAGTGGCCTTTTGCAGTGTAAATTACTTACGGCACCAATAAGCCTGACATGGCCCACATTGATGTGGGTTTTCAAATGGCAAAGGACGACATCAGGGTGTTGCTAGGGTGGGGAGAATACCAAAATTAACATTAGTCTAAATAATGAGGAAATAATGGCGCATGATTAGATAATAAAAAAAAATATGGCCTTCGATGGTGGCATAGAAGGGGTGAAACGGGAGCTGTTTAATTATTTCCATATAATTGGGACAAGGCTTTGTTCAGTTGAGTGGACATTGCAAGAAAAGAGTTGAGAAGAGAGTAAAGAAAAAAGTTAAAAACTAAGTTGCTAGTTATCTAAAGTACTTGGGGATAGGTGTAAACTATGCTGCGAGAAATCTATTGATGATTTCAATGACCTTGAACTTTATCCCCACTAGTAATAGTAAATCACTATTTGTAGTACTGCTTTGAGATCCTGTTTCTATAGTAGATAGTGATTGATGCTATACAAAATTTGGGATGGTTCCATGATGGCTTGGATCTCATAGTACCATTATAGAGCAGCATTTCTTGCACCACTTTTGGTTACATTGTACCATATTGAAGAAGAATCTGTTTGCTCTAATTAACATGAATTTATATCATATGAGTTTTACTATGACCGACGTGCAGTTGACAACAGTGAGTGACAGACTTGAGAGGTAGTAACTGTGGATGTGATTGAGCAAAAGATGTCGAGAGTTGGTTTTGAGGGTGCTGTTTCTTTCTAGGCCTTTTGCACTCTACTGTGAATATGCTATTGTTCTCATGGTTAGACCTTATAGTATCCTTGTCAGCTGCAATCGGCATTTACCTGATCATATAAATGGTCAAATATCTCACTCATGCCGTTTGTATGTTACAAATTTTAGAACTAGAGAAATTTCAAATTGTTATTAGCAAGCAAAGTACTTGGAGCTATTTTCCTCCATGTTTTGCATTAGGAATGAATAATTTCTTGGCTGTCATTTTTTGTGGTAATTTTAAATATTAAATAATTTTCTTTGCACACTTTAGTCTGTCTTGTCTATTATTTTCTGAAATAGTTATGCTGAACATTATATCTTTTGTCATTATTTTGTTATTATTATTATTTTTTTTTGGCTATTAAGGCAGGAGATAGATGCCAAGTTGAACCAGGAGAGAAAAGAGGGATTGTCAAGTATGTTGGCCGAGCGGAAACTCTTGGACCTGGTTTCTGGGTTGGTGTCCAATATGATGAACCGTTGGGGAAGCATGATGGCATGTATGTCAAGTTTAAACTTTTATGTCCTAGAAACTTCAAGATTATTTGAGAAGGTTTCATTTACTTGTCTGTAGCTTCTGGTAATAGTTTGACTCTATCGTTTCTCTAATTAGCATTCAGTATTCTTACAATGTTTTAAATTTAATTGCTGTGGTTGTTTGAGAATAAGTTGATGCGGTCATGTATATTATCACAACAATATGTTAAGGGATGAAAATGGAATATAAACATTCACTTGCAAAATTGAGTGATTGATTCAGTATAAGTTGGTGTGGGACAAATTTATTGAGCCATTCTAAAGGATTTGAAAAAATTGAACAACAAATGTTACAAAAACTATTCTTGGTTAACTGGTGTTACTAAGCTTGATTTACAGGGAACATTATATTTTTTCATAATTAAATGTGTGAAGTTTCTTAGGATAAATTGATCCTTGGTTAATTTATGGACTAAAATTAAATGAAAATAATTAGGAAAGTGAGCATTAGGTATAACCTGTTATATTCTACATTATTCAAATTGTTGAATTGTTGACCACCAACTCATTTAAAAGTTCAAGCTGTTAGAGAGAGAGGAGAAATTTTATTATTTATTTCTTAACATCCTCCCTCATGTGTGGTCAGACCCTTGATCATAAGTGGGCTAAACACGTGAAAATATTCACGGGTAAGTGGTGAGATTTGAACTCAGGACCATAACCTGGCTCTGATACCATGTTGAATTGTTGATCACCAACTCATCTAAAAGCTCAAGCTGTTAGAGAGAGGAGCAACTTTATTATTTATTTCTTAACACAAATAAAGGGTGGTTCATTGACAACTCAATGATTTTGTCCAATTGTTCTTAAGGCGACTTGCCAAAGGTATTGAATTACCTATTTCATTTAAGTAGCTGGATTACTTGGCATCCATTGACAAATTACCTTGATTTTCATGCCTTTGTTTAGTTGTAGTATGAAAATATTGCAAAAAAGGAGACATAAGAGAAAAGAGGAAAAAATAATAGTAGAAAGTGATTGGAATTTCAACATGCATTCCACTTCCTGATATATTAATTTTGAAGCATGTTACAACTTACCTGCTCACTAATAGTCCAATAGCATATCAAGCATAAACACAGCCTTTATGTTCTCCGTTTAATTTTGTCCTAGTATCATGAAGGTTCAGCTAGGTATAGTCAAGGGAATTTTTGGTTGTCAAGGTACTTGTTCCATTCCTTTTGCATTATTTAAGTGCATCCTGTCCACTCCATCTTTTGTGGGTAGAAATTTATATTTTACCTCGATAAACTATCCTTGTGCTTTTGGTAGTCTAGGTACATGCTTTCAATCCTTTTGCATTATTTAAGTGCATCCTGTCTGCTCCATCTTTTGTTGGGAGAAATTTATATTTTACCTTGATAAAACTAACAGTAGATGGTAGAAAAATCACGATATCCTTGTGCTCCTGCATCTTTATGCACAAATTCAAACTTTTCATGAGATATTGTTGGTCTTCCTGTTTTAGTTTTGGCTATTGACATTGTTAGCTTCATAAAGAGCTGATAATGCAATTAGTCCTCTACAACCAAGGGCTTCACTGTAATGACTAGTAAGGAGTTCGACAAAATAAGTTGAAAAACCACAGTCATACCAGACCATAAGCATATAGAATTCTAAACTAGGGAACTAGAAATTCTATACATACATATATATACATATATAGAGAGAGAGAGAGAGAGAGAGCTACTAGCTTTTTGGGGCACAGTGACCACTGACCAGCTTATCCAGTGTGGTTTTAGTTGGTCAACTGTAAGTATCCTCCAAGAAATCTGTCTGAATGCAACAAGAATCCTTTGGAGTATTCAATGGAGGCAAAATTTCTTTGAGGAAAGGTAACCAGCTGGAAAATGAAGGACGTATAGGGACTAACTAATGAAACAAATAGTATAAATGATGGGTAAACCCATAAATCTGATTGAAAACTAATCCCATTGGAAACAAAGCTCCAGCAGATGCAATACACTGTTATGTCAATCAATTTTAATCTTACATTAAAATATCTGTATTATCCCCCTTATATTTGTTAAAGAAAATAGAATTCTATCTTTTATGGTGGCATAGAGAAGGGAACCTGTCAGGAGTATTTGGCTAAATGGATCACCCCCAAATTTAAGTCTTCAACTTGTCTCTATCCATTCCCCTCTCTGAATTGACATTAAGTTAAAAAAAAATCATCTGCTACATGTATGGTACCTTTCTGAAGATCCAAACCATATGGAGGGAAAGCTTAATAAAAATCACTAGCATAACCGTACTTCACATGAATCACAAATCGTTCAATCCTTCTAGCTCAAAGTCAAACTGCATTATTCCATAAAGGGTTTTTTCTATCTTATTCCATTTTAGCAATGGCTTCCAGTATCAGTTTGCAGACTGTGCCTGCAATAACAGTTTTTGTGTTATTTTATCACTTGGGGACTCTTTGGTTCTCTGCAAATAGCACTGATAACCTTATAGCCTGTTGGAATATGGTGGATGGCGTTTATTATGCATCACTTAGCTATCATCTAAATGGTGTTTATTATGCATCCTTAGCTATCGTATATCACTCATTGAGTCTTTTCAACCAAAACTGCATTAATATTCTGCTAATAACGTCTGTAGAGGGCTTGCTGCAGTTTTTCCAGTTATTGAATGTGATTAAATTGCATAGATTCTCTCTTCTTTGGTCATGGTTCTGAGTTGTGCATCTCTATCGATTTGCCTTGGTCATTTTGCAGGGTGAGAGGATCACGATACTTTGATTGCCCTATGCTTCATGGTGCAATGGTCAGACCAGACAAAGTAAAGGTTAGCTTGCAGGAATATTTTTCTGATGCTTTCCATTGAACTTGTACTCAACTTTATGAGATGTGGAGTACTCCACAAATTAATGCTTTCCTCTGAATTGCATATAAGTGCAAATTTGTTCTGCATTGAACTAGCCACTTGAATGGTGGGGGCATTTTTCCATCCCTTTGAAATGAAAACACCGATGGGGGAAATTTGGTACATATAGGTCAAGTATTCAGGTGATTTTTCAATGCATGTTTACGTTGTTAAATTTCATTGCAAGTAAAGGACGAGGTATTGGCATGAAGGAAAAAAAGCTTATAGAAAGAATTCATACTTTTAGAATGCATCAAATGATTCACTTAAAAAAATTAAGTCTAAAAATGTAACCATAAATAAAAAATTAAAAGTCCTTGCTGGAAAGAAGTACTACATGTACTTCAGATTTGTTGGAGCTTGACTAAAACACCCTAAGTAGGAACATAACATGATTTTAGAACAAATGACTAGTAGCTTATACATGCAAATCCCATTCCGGTCTCAGCACATCAGGCATGCCATAACAATGATTTCATGTAGTACTTCTTTCCAACAAGGAGTATTTCAAGGATTCTCAGTCATTTGTTCTAAAATCACATTATGTTCCTACTTAGGGTGTTTTAGTCAAGCTCCTACAAATCTAAAGCTCTGTTTTCTTTTCTTTTCTTTTTTTCTCTTTTTATTTATTTATTTCTTTCCTATATTGCCATGTGATCAATTTCTTATATTGCTATTGATGTTGTTACAATCTGGAAACTTATGACTATTTCCCAGGTTGGTGACTACCCAGAACGAGATCCTTTTGAGGAGGATGAAATATGAGAGACGATGGAGAGGATAATTTTGCACTTGCTATTTCAACATAAATTATTTGTATTGTTGGGAGATCTTAAGTGCACGATGCCTTCTTTGGTATATTTCTCCACATTTGAAGCCTTTGGATGTATATCTCTGGTTGAGTTGTTTGAATATGAGAAGGTAAACAACAGTGAGATTTTGTGTGAATCGTGTGACTAGTATTTGTTCATATTTGTTGAATGGGTTTTAGAAAATTGATGACAATGCCATTTATTAGATCATCTAGAATCTTAATTATGTGATGGGGAAGTCGTTTTGAACCTTGCATTAGGTGATTTCAATAAGAGCCTACCCAATCGGTACCTCAACATTTTAGTTCTCTTATAAATTTCTTTTATTTTTTAAGCCCCATGATTACTTTGGGTGGAAATCTTCTAATCAGAACACCGTATTTCTCCATTTCAGCAGCAGTTATTTTCAGATTGGAATCAATGGGCATTCGCTTTAATTTACCATTCCAACTACTCCACAGGAAAATACTTTTGGCATAGTCATTCTTTAGAACCTCTTTACAGGAATAGTAGCTGAATGTGCCAGTGGAGTAGGAGATAACACCGACCTAGATAGTTCACTAAGAAAGTTAGGGGGTGGCTTGAATGAAGAGTGTTTGGTAAGTTCCCTCTATCCAGAAGTTTTCGCAACTCATCAATCATAGATGATGGATTCATCAAATATTTGACCTTTTCAAACTTTGTCTATAACTCACTGGAGGCCCGGACCGAAAGACTCAAGAACTGAACCAACTCAGCTTACATCAGTTAGTTTAGCTCGGGTTTGAGTCTATTAAGGGTTGGGTTCACTTTTGGGTCTTAAAATATTTAAACTGATAAATTTAGTTTAGTTCTGAGGCTAGCAATCTTTTAGGACTTAACCCGATCTGAAAACCAAGTATGTTACAACATTCTATGTAGAAATTGTATATCTTTAAATTATTTTTGTTTGTTGCACTTACATATTGTTGATTTTTTTTAACTTTTTTTTTATATAAATTGAGGATACAAAATTGAGTCTATTTTTTTAACATTTATAAGCAAACAAATCAAACTTCATACAAGATAGTAGACCCAACCTCAACGAATCCCTAACCAACTCGACCCCCAACTGAATTATGGAACTAATCTAACTTGGATTGATTTGGTTTGGGTCTGAAAATATAAAATCAATCCAACTCATGAACACTCCTAACTACACAGCACTTAAGCATTGGCGTATTGTTTTTGCACAGGCTGCAATACGAGTTTTCCAACCGCAGTTGCTAATGCTTCATTACTTATGTTGATAGTGAGTTCCTTGGACACGGGTGAAGCAAGGACTCAGTCCTAAAATTGGGACAAATTTTCAATATGACCGTTGTTTGGATTGTCACATGTAAGGGCTTAGTTTATAACAATATACACGATTGCAAAGGCAGTTACACCCAAAAGCCGGGTGTTATTGTAGCATTTGAAATTTTTTCCCGCTAAAAATGGGTTTAGTATTAGTATCTCACTCAAAAAGTAATAATAATACAAGCTTTACAACAGTTGGAAACAGCAAAAATTTCAGTCAAATGCTCCAAGCATTTCCCACTTATCATCACAAGTGTTTACCATGTGAACCAGTTATTTAACAGAAAAGACTTTATATAGCCTTTTAAAAGGCATGAGCCCTAGCAGGCACTACAACACCAGTACAGATCCAGGAGCCTTATAGTGAATATCAGTGTAGTTATTTCCTTCTCTCAGTAGGAGCTACACCCAACAAAGTTCTCATTGATAAATAGAGCTACAAATATTTTGAAAATTGATTACGATTTTCTGATTAAATTACTGCTGTACATAAAATCGAAAATCCGAAAGTCCTATCTCCCCACACAAATAAATCCTGAGATTAAGTCCGAAAATGGAATTAAATATAAGCGCGGGCTTTATGCGTGAAGTAATGATAGTGATTTTGAATATTAAAGTTTATTCTCAGGATTGCTACTTTTATGCTTAGGCATGTTAATTGGGTTAGCCTCACCCGAGACGTGGCCCACCAGGCTCGGGCTTAGCTTTGCGGGGTTCCACCATTTTTTAGGTTGGGCCGGGCCAAAATGTAAAAAGGAAGCCCAAACCTAACCCACGACCCTAGGGACGGGCTTGGGCTCGGGCTTTGGGCTTGGGTCTCGGACTTTGGCCCAATTTTTTTTTATTTTTATTTATAGCATTATATTTTTAAAACTAATAAATTCAGTTACAATAAATTATACATTATAATTCTATGAATTAGAAATTTATTTGTAAGCTTATATATATTTAATTTTTTTGAACTTATGTAAAAAAATTTACAATTACATTTATTATTATATATAATTAATAAGAATTACTAAGGTAAATTATTTATACCTTTATATTTATAAAATTAATGAACGTGCTTAAGAAAAATGAATTTAAAAAGGAGGGGTCACGAGTATGGGTAAGGGGTGTTTAAAAAAAAAAAATTGAATTTGAAAAGAAAAGAGTTGTTTAGGGAGATGTTCAGGGGCTCACAATTAGGCTTAGGCTTGGGCTCTAGAGCTCAGGCTCACGGGCCAAGATTTTGGGGTCGGGCTCAGGCTTCTAGAAAGGGAGCCCAGGCTTGCCCGTAGGGTGCTCAGACTTTGGCCCAGCAAGCTCGGGCTGCCCATAGGCCTCGGGCCAGATGTACATCCTCACTTATGTTGTGTGGATCTTAGATTTTTTTAAATAGAAGGAAAAGCGAAGGGAAAAGTAACAGAAATGGGTTTCCAGATTTCATGCTTTTGTTTGGTTAAATTTGAAAAAAGAAGAAGAAAATGAATAGATATTTCTCAAGAACAAAAGTAAAGGAAAATGTGAAAACATTCCTCACTGATTTCCCTTTTATCTTATTTTACCCGTCACTTTTCCTTATAACCAACCAACAATAATAATTTCATTTTCCATCCTTTTCCCTTTTCCCTCAATAAATATGGAATCGAAGCACTTACTGAGAAATACAATCTGAAGAAATTTTCCATAAGTACGTAAAAGTTTCTTTGGATTCAGTAGGACTTCCTTATAACTCGAGCAAAAATTACTTTTTGAGTCCCTGAATCATTTAGGAACAGCACCATTTCTCAGGCATTTAAATTACTCATAAAAAGAGCATGGACAGGACTGGATTGCTACCCACCAGAAGTTCAGTGGTTATAGAACTTCGGAGTCAAGGTCAAGCACACTTCAAAATAGGAAATCTGCTATACATTGCAAAGCTTGTAACCTGAACATAATTGAACTAAATTAACATCTAAAAACTGTACTAATATATTGTAATATTTCCGTCTAAGCATTGTTGTGTTTATTCCCAATGCTTAGCAAAATTTGCATTTTGCAATCTACCTTTGACTGAAAGATAGGAGTCGGTATAATTAAGGCTCATAAAACTGCCATACAAAAATGCAAAAAATGGGACCTATTTGTTACCTTCTCTGCTAAGTGAATCTGGACAGAAAAATAGGAAGAAAAAAAAAAAACCTGTCCACCCGGTGAGTTTTCAGCTTCTCTGGCGAAAGAGCAGGTGCAAAATTTATTGGAGAACCTGGTGGGGGAGAAAAATGTATTGACCTTAAAATTGGATGTCAGCATTTACAAAGTTACGGCAACTCCAGTCTCAGTCCCATGAGACTGGAAAATGAATCATCTTGGGCGCTTGTAAATCTCTTGGTTAAGAAGCCGAGTCACTAGGCCTTGATCTGTGGTGGGCCCATTATAGCTCAGAATGCTGTACAATGCGTGCAGTTCTTCCGGATTTGCTTTCTTGAATAGGCCACTGAGTATTGTATCGACTCCGGCAGGTAATGTGTGCCTCTTGCTGGCTTCTTGATCATTACCTACGTCAGTTCTCAGGAAGAGATTTCCACCATTCTCTTCAGATTGAGGATGTTGTGGAATCTGCATTAGCGGACGGGATCTCCAGTACTCTGAACAAACTTGATTTCGGTCCATCGCCTGAATAACCTGTGCATAATTCAAAAGGACAAAGAATGAAGATAAATCTTTTGACAGATGAAAGGAAGAGTACTCATTTATTGAGAAGGTTAAAACATCAAGTGGAGAGACAGAAGAGTAAATTTCACATTTTTCTGATCACCAAGTTTGAAACAAAGCAGATTCCTAGCAAAAGATATGTATATATAAACAAAATGAGTTCAAGACGATACCAAAAGCACAGGAAGAAGCGAAACACACAAGTCCCAATAACAAAGGAAAATATTTTTAGATGATTAGAGGCTTTATTTTGTTCGGAGGCGGCTAATCAACCCCTTGCAACCTTAGTTCTGATTTCTAATCTCAATATTGCACAAGAGAAATGAAGGGGAACTGTCCCAATTTTAACAGCCCTTCTTGTGATCAGGGAGGTCCGTCAATTTCCTTCCAACTTCAGAGGTGATTTTTGTCTTCTAAATCACACACAACAGAAACTTGTCAAGATAAACCCCAACTAAAAGCTAGTTTATGAGTACATATTCATTTATTTAAAATTTTAAACAAATGTTACAAAGGAGATTTTGGGTTATAACATTTCTAGTGTAACAAAATTCAGTCTCATACAAACTTACAAAGGTATTTTACTGATGATGATTTTAAAGGTTGACAGGTTTTGAGGGTTTCAAAATTGTTGATCACAAGGATAAACTCAATACCACAGGAACCAAAATCAGAAAATGAAAAACTGAAAGCAAAATTTAAAACATCAGTAGCAAAGTAATAGAAAAGTAGGAGCCTGGAACTCAAACAAGAGTCAACTTTTCTCCCAATCAAAATCCAGAGGTATCCACACAATAGTTGGAACTGGGAAATCAGTTCTAGCACCAAATTTACCTGCACTATTGCTGGGGAAGAAAAGCCAAACATTTCCATGCCATCAAGACTCCCAGGAGGCTGTAGAGGAGGAAGCTTTATTCTTCCCAACTTATGTTGCTTTGTGATCTCTTGATTCACTCTCTCTCTAACCATTTCCCAGCATTTAGCAGGTGAAACATGAACGAATACCTCACTTGGACACTGCTCTACAGAAACCTGAAAAACACAGAATTCAAAGCGTAAAAGGGGTTTCATTATACCGGCTCTTCTTTGACTGAGCCATACAATATTAAAAAAAGTCATAATCGGTGTATATTACTATATCATCCATAATATATTATTAGACGATTACCATTTTAGTTCAGTTCTTTTCCTTTCTTTTTCCTTTGCATGTGTGTGCTGTCACTTGGTTAAATTGATATTGCATCACTCACTCCACCATTGACCTCAAGTAAACAAAGGCCAGGACAACTCTGGCATTTCAAATCCTTATAGGACTAACCATACATAAAATTCCAGCACATATTGCCTATCTTCAAGGAGTTTATGCTTCACCATCCAAACAATTCATTTAATAATTCATCCAAATCTTGATATGCCAGATCATACATCAAAAAATGAAGCTACTTCCAGATTCTACTTTAACATCATATGCCAACTTTTTAAAAGGGAAAATTCTTCCAATTTATAACTGTGCGCTCAAGGCACATGGATCTATTGGTGATTATTTCTAGGAAATGAAAAAATAGTCGAATATACATTAGCAGCATATATTAACATGAGAGTTCTAAATCCAAGGGAGTGAAACTACAAGTCCGACAGTCCACATCTAGGATCCAAACCCATCTACAGTACTATAGCATACAGAAACACTTGTTGCTGCACAGTAACTTCGACTAAGTGCTTGGACAGAGGTCCCAGGATTCATGTAACTTCACTGGCTCTTGCATGTTTGAAATTTACATGATCACAGAGGCCTAACAAGAACTTGGAAGGTATGGACGAACCTTGATTATGAGCTGGCCAAATATATAAAGGTAAACAAGTATATGGTAAACACCTTTTTTAACCATGTAGGAATTCTTCTAGGAATCAACACTTACGCATTCAGTTTGGAATTAAAATACATAAACATGACAATGATCACCATTTTATACAACAGAACAGAAGAAAGCAGTAACACCAAAGAAAATTGTAGACAACCATAAGATGGGAGTACATCAAAAACTTCAAACCAAAATGTAGTTTCAATTACCATAAAAAGAGGTCTATCCTGTCCAGCATCCAGAATTTCTGAAACATAGTAACACATATTTGTTGGATCTAAAACACTTATGTATCTAACATGACTTTTGAACCCTGCAGAAACAAAAAACAAATGTTCAAGTTAATATGCTTGCCTAGGAAAAGACAATCCATGTGGATAGTTCAAAGTAGCGTGCAACATACCCTTAGGAAAAATGGCCCGACTATCACACCATAACTTTCCAGAATGCACAACTCCATATTCTAGAGGCTCAACATTGCAGTTGATTCTTCGCACTACCTTTGCAATACGAGGACCCTTCTGGCGAAAATATCTATCCAGATTATTTTTAGTGCTAGATGGGCTTCCCACAGCACTTTGTCCATCATCAGCCAGCCTTATGTTGGCATTCAATCCCATCTTATGCCTATACTCATTGGCAGGTATTTCACTGCCACATGTCTCTGCAGGCCGAGAGTAACACCCCACATTAGTCATATTACAATCACCAGCTTCTCTTGTATCCGAGAAGTCCTGAACATTTTTATTAAAACCTGTGCTGGAAGAAACTTTATGGAAAGAAAGGTTCTGTGGATCATATCCAAGAAGTATTTCATCTTTTCCATGACCTCCACCTTTTAGACAGCCTGAACCAGAGGAATAATTATTTCTTTCCCCATCAGGTAACAAGTTTGCATCCCCTTCACACATGACTGCTGCATTAGTAATGGGGTTGGTCAACATTGGATCTTTAATGCAATTACTGGCACTCACTGCACTAGAACTTGACAGCCTCTGAGAATGTTCTGTATGCTTTGCAGAAGTTTCTTTTGCTCTTCTTTCTGAAAGTGGCGCATTTGACTCCTCATCCTCGTCATCACTAAGAAGTATAACATTACCAATTCCCGGAAATGAAGGCTTCTTCACTTCAAGTTTCTCTGCAGCCAAGTTGTCAGCCAATGACATGTCTTCTTGAGAAAGCTGACGGACTGGAGTTCTTGAATTAGGAGTCAAATGAAAGGCTCCTTCTTTCTTGATCTGAGCACTATAATCTTCCACCTTTACTTCATGCAATGACTTTGGTGATGTAGATAATGCTTTCATATCGTCCAAACCCAGTACAGCCTGAATTGGCATCTCTTTCTGTAGGAAACATGGCCTACCAATGATCCCAGCTGAATTAGGTATTTCATCAACATCTTCTTTCCCTTCCATCTCTTTTAAGGAAGATATGGATGGTTGTGAACTCATTTCTCTCATTACTTCTCCTTCTGGGGAATGAGATAAATTACCAATTAGCCCGGGGACTTGCACATTTTCTTTTAAGACATAAGAACTCAAGGCCAGTCCAAGATCTTGTCTTGCCCATCTGTATACTGCACTCAATTTCCCTTCCAAAGCTTCAACCAGAATATTTAATTCATCAATGTCGTAGCGAAAGAGGAAAAATTTGGCACTCCAAGAACATGAACACAACTGTTTTGCATGATTCAGGCACGTGTATCTGTCTGCTGAACAGTGACATCCAGTGGCAGACAAGTGTAAATCAAAAAGACATACACTGCATTCCCTCTCACTGGTGGCATCAAAACTGCTCTCCATCTTCACAGCCTGTGAAGAATTGCAAAGAAATTCCCTCCTCAAGCGCTCCATCTCAACACGAGTCTGGGCATAACACAAAGAAAATAACAAATTGAACAGCATAACAATTATGCAAAAGACATATTAAGTACGCATATCTGGTGTGCTGCAAATTTTATTGCACTAAAGCTAGTATTGTGAGTCCACGAAAATATACTTAAAAGATACTCATCGTTTTCTATTAACTGTGAAAACTGACGTCATATATTTCTACTTTTGTGATTCTATATGACAGACAAATATAACATCTAAGTGGTCGTTTGGTTGTGCTAAGTGGTTTTTGTTTTTTGCTTCTTGCTTCTTGAAAACATAAAACATGTTTCTTTTCCAAGAGAGTTCAAAGTGAAATGGGTTTCCATTTATCTGTTTGTTTTATTACCAAAACAAGGCTCCAAAAAATTAAAAGCAAAAACATGCACCAGACATGTTTTTGTTTTCTATTTTCAAAATTCTTGAAAAACAAAGCCACAAAAACATGAAACAAAACACAAACCAAATGGAAAAACAAAGCCACAAAAACATGAAACAAAACACAAACCAAATGGCCCCTAAGCAATTCATGATTTTCAATTTTGAGCACAAAAACATGAAACAAAACACAAACCAAACAGAGCCTTCAGGCTTTTCTTTTGTCAATACCACAATTATTTGGAAGTATTTCTCTCTCCAGCTAGCTTGTTAATCCCAATTATTCCCAGAAAATTGCCGAACTATGTCACTGTCATTAACTTCTAACCCCACCAGATCCACATAGTAAATAATCTTTGAATTAAATATCTACCTTTGCAAAAAGACACCAAGACAAGTAATGAGTAATATTTGATTTTGACCTTACCTTGAGTGCTTTGGATAACATCCCATCCTTCCCACAGACATCCTTCCATCTAAAGTTATCTGAAGTATTTTTCCTCAGTAAATTAAGTTCCCAATGTGCTTTGACTGCTTCTCTTGCTGCCCCAAGCAACAGTTTATCATGAGAAATTGAAGTTCTTCTGCCTTGCTCACGATAGAGCTCAATAGCATTCTGCCCATGAGGCAACCAGTCAACAGGAGCTACGTTCACTGCTTCTGCACAATTGAAGCCACAGTTGAACCCCGAATGATATGCGCGAGGGAAGGTCAGAACAAACTCTCCAGGATTCTGAACACACCGGTAGACAGGTACTCCCTCAGATTTTAGTATGGAGGGGGAGAGTTGTGTGACCTGCGCAAGGAAACAAGTTCACGGATATTAAGCACTATAAATTTGGAAAGTGGCATGATTATATTGGAATAAACTCTTACTTATATCCAAGCTTGCCCTAATAATATTGTAGTGCATAAGGATTCCAAGTTGAGAAAAATAAAATAAAAATCTAAGCCATTATAAACAAGTTTCAAAGACATTAAACTAATTCCTTATGTTTCAGTTTCCTTTCTCAAATTCATGCAGTGAAGGAGGTGAGCATTGAAGCAAATAAATGAAAAAGAGACAGAACGTAATGCCATTCAGAAGTGGTCCACCTACATTATTGTAGGAGATTGCTTCTATAAGAAACAAGAATGGTACTCAAATAGGTAAAGAAAGAATGTATAGCAAGGACAAGGTATACACATGTGGATACTAGAGCAAAGAAGAAAAGGAAGAAAACCATAATACCAGGGCAAAAGAATAATGTCTGTGTGCACTCGTAAATCTTGATATGAATGCATAACTGCTGGCTTGAGAACATAAGTCACTAAGGAATGAAATACAACAATCTATACTCAAAACAAATACAGCTAAAGGAAGAGGAATCCAGTAATGACACCAACTTTAAAACTAGGATAGAATTATCTACTGAATATCACAAATTAGAAAAATGAAATCATTCATTTGGTCCATTAGTTTAATGCACTAACTAGTCATGGTGGATATAGGGGACCAATTGACGTTTGGTTTTTTTTAAACGTTTTTTCCACATAGGTCTGTTTCTTTAAGGACAGCGTAAATTATGGAGTGGATTCCAGGATTGTGCATGCTGCATGTATGATGCAGAGTGGAAATCATGAGCTTTGATCTCATATTCACGCGAGATTTGATGGTCTGGTTGGAAATGTGATGGGGATCAAGATCCATGGCTTTGCCATTGACCAAAAGATTTTTGAGGGAATTCCGCCATTTAAGCTTCAATTTTAAGATTTTGTCATTTTAGGAAATATTTTATTTTGAAATTACTTGTTATGTAAAATTCAAAAATCAATTCCGTGCCTTATTCCTAGGACCATTATTTTTTTTTTCCATTTTTGGTAATTTTCTTATTTTCAGCTTATCCTAATAGGATTAGGGTTTGGGGTTTATATGCAGGTATGGCGACGCTAAAACTCAATTTTTGAGAACTAATAACATTGTGGAGAGTTTTGTGTCTTATTCCTATTGTTCTCGGTATTTTTTGTTTAAGAATCAACAAGTCAATGGTTTGCCTAGGTTACTGGTATTTTTGCATTGAAAGTCAACAGATTTATGGAAGGCATAAGTCACTGCGCGGAGCATCAATGTACCATTCAATTGAGCCTAATATTCAGTTTCTACAGAAAAAAAAAAAAAATGGACAGCAAGCAGGAACATTCAAAGGCATGAAGGCCAAGAGTTAAGAAAATACAATTAATGTACTAATTTATGCTAATGAGATCACGAACATATCATAGATTCATGCTTAGATGTGCTCACCAGGACCTATCTTACATGAACTCCGGTATCAAGTGCAGGTATATGTCTAAGGTTGGATTAATCTAATTCCCTCGTTCAAAGATTACTAGGACATGCCTAGATTTCATATTTTTTAAAATATTTTTCTTTTAATTTTTAGTTTAATTGGTATTTACAATCAGATATAGAGCTTGTTATGCATAAAATGGAAGTATTATGTATAGTTATACAGTAAACTCGACTATCTATACATATTGGTTGATGCATCTCCAAGTAGACATGTCGAACACATATCCCACTTCCCAAGTGCAGTCTGACTGGGGTACTTCCCAAAATTAGATAAGTCCATGTAACATAGACCAGGACTAACGGGAGCATATTGTTTTCTAAATGTAACTAAGAATTGAGAGCATATTTTGTGGTTTGGCTGGTTGTAAAACCTGGCATGCCAAAACAATGGATGGGATAGCAAATGTCAAACACAATTTCAAAACATAGAACAATATTATTGCATAGGCAGCAATGACGCTTACCAGCTTATGGAGCAAGTCAGGCTGTTCTTCAAAAAGGTCGGGCAAATGCTTTCTCATAGCTGTTTCCAATTTAAGGGCATCTTCCCCTGGGACACCATACCACATTTTTGGAGCACCCCAATGCATGTAATTCAATGAGTATAAGTGGTGATCTTCAACATGCTGTTCCCAAACGTAAAAAAGGAAAATAAAAAAACAATAAGACAACATAAGAAGCAGTAATATCCTGATCTACCATTTGACATTATACAAAGCACCCACCAATACTTGGTTTTATCACCTTGTATGTCTTCTTTTATTCTCGTTATTTTAACTAGTAGCTCTAGGTTCCCTTGTTTTTTCTCTTTACTTTGCAGAGAAGACATTCATAAAAGGAGAGTGTGTGTGTGTGTGTGTGTGTGTGAGAGAGAGAGTGAGAGAGAGAGAGAGAGAGAGAGAGCAAAGATTAGGCAATCAGCAATATCTCTCCGGAGCTGTCTCTACTCTCTGGTACATACAGCGCTTGTTCATGCAATTAAAGTGGTTATATCCATTCAATGAATCAAAAGGGCCCCTTGACCCAATTTTTCCTTTGTAGTTTCAGCCAGAGTTTTGAGTTCTCGAATTCCATGCTTGAATTTTAATCATGATAGTCATGACACAAGAACCCAGAACCATGAAGATCAACTATTATTCACCAGTTGAAATCCCTTGAAAGATCTCTCTCTTCTAGTTGATTAAATTTATGAAAATGAAAGGAAATGTTTGCATAAAAAAATCTGCATGTTGAATTGATCTTTTAAAGTTTTATTCAATTATCATATAATTTTCTTCTTGAATTATTCAATCTATAGCTTTAAAAAATGGCATGCCCATACAGTCATTTTTCAAGTGCTAGCCGGACGACCACGCACACTGAGCACAACCCCCAGATTGCATATGCATTTATGTATTAAAATGTAAAGCACGCATTCACAATGATGTGAAGTCAATAAAGGAACAATGATCTATTTCATGCAATTGATAAAGAGCCCTTTGGTCATACCCAACAAAATGATGAAAAGCACATTCCTACATACAACCATGGCACCAGAACACCGGATATATCGCTGCTTTCATATGAGAGGACAGAACCCGGAAGCCTAGGGAAGTTATTCAAGTTCCAGCCTGATTTCACATACTTCTCATCTGAAACAGAACCACCTTGATTGGACAGTTTAGGAAACCCGCTTCCAAAAACCCCTGTTTCCAAATCAGACCCGTAAAGCACCTAGATAGAAGACAACAAGACAATTAAAGTTGGAGAGAGAGACACACACACAATAATTAATATGTGGAATGAATAAAATCTTTACATGCTCGTCAACATCTCATATCATACCTCAATTTCTTGAGTCGGTTTCTCTACCATCCGCCAATATTCACCCTCAATATTCTCCAATGTGGGCTCCCACTGCTCTTGGAGTGTGGCCATGTTACCTCCTAGATCTGCAATACTTTCATTCTTCCTGAAGTATTGCACCTTAAAATCATTTGCATATTTTTGATAAGTATCTAGAGTGAACTCAGGACCAGGTTCAAACCCGAACCTCTCTGCCTCACTAATTCCAGCTTCACCAGAACCCAGAATATTTCCTTTACTAGTATCATAACCGACCCCATTTTTCATGCTTCTTCTCCTCTTCCTCCTCTTATCATTATATGTCTTCAAAATCTTTTTCATTGAAGTCCGATTCTGAAGTTTGTCAAGTCTCTGGATGCGAGTAGGAAATTTAGATCTCTCCCATATGTTTTTCTCCTTAAGAGGGCATGGAGGTTTCCATGAAGGAGGAGGTACAATGCGACAAATTCCATATTTTTCTGCTCTATGGCGTATGGTAGCAATATATTTTAGAGTATCTTTGAACTCCTACAAAGGGTACATAAACTCTCAGCATTCTGAATTGTCCAATTAGGAGAAATAAATAAAATAAAATAAAAATTAGCTCAAAAAACTCTCTCCAAATACGACAAGTAACAGGAACAAGGACAAACACAGGATTACAAAACTGGGAGGGAAAAAAATCTAGTATTGCAAGGGAGAATATGGACCTCTTCATTTGGGTAGAATACAGGAGCCTCCTCAAGATCAGGCCTGCAAGCCTCTTCTGGATGCCATCTTGCAGAGACCTATTCCAAGAATTCGTATTGAAGTCAAATTACTAGATGACAAATAAAAGATGAAACATTAAAACTGAATATCATACTATCATACTAGAACTACATTTGTTAAACTGCTTCAAAATTGTTGCAATCACCAGCCTGTTGCCTACCAAAATGCAACAGGCCTCTAGTTATTTAAGTAAAAGAAAAATTATTTCAGTATCCGCTGTTTTCAGTAATGCGTTGCGCTTGATTAGCCACAAACTTCGTGAATGCAACAGCTTGTAATCAAAGTAGGTCGAGAAGCATTTCTGATTGGATCAGGCCAGGGTAAAAGGGTTTAAGGAGAGAGAATTCAGTTTGAAAGTTTACCTTTTGGCAGTTACTACACTCCATACACCCACGGATAACCCCTTTCAGAAGGCAGGGCCTTTGAGAGTGATTCTGAAAATGCAAATAAAATGTAAGATATGGTTTAGCGATGCAACTAATTAGGGATCTTTTCAAAAAAAATAAGCAACCAAAAGCCAAAAGAAAGAGAGGAGGAGGGGAATACAGTGGGGAGGGAGGGGGCAAGGGTAAGCAAAATTGATCAACCTGCTCAGAGTCAGGCTCATCCCCAGAACCGTCATCATATCGGCTGTAGTTTATCCAAGACCTACGCCTAAGGGACCTTGTAATCTTTGCATCATCACTAGACTCAAACTCAGTTTCCATCTGAACTGCCACTATTTCCTTGTCTTCTACCCTCTTTACGCTGAAGGATGTAAATGACTCAAAACCAGGCGGAACTGATGGAATATCCATGATCTCTTCTTTGATGCAAGATCTAACAAGTTCTGTTCCCATCATTACTGCAAATGAGGAAAAAAATTACTCACTGGTTATTTATAGATTGCTAGATGATATTACTGTTACCAAATTAAATTCTAAATACTAATGTCTTACATCAGGCCTTATTATCCTCAGCAGAGGAGTATATCAAATTATGGATGTAATTATACAAGAAGTGTCTGGGAAACTTCCACTTCTCCCGCAACTAACAGCTCAAGTCTGTAAACACAACTGTAGTCCTCCCCAGATGGTTATTCAATATCAAGAAAATTTTTCTGCACAGTCAGCAACCAAAGAAAAAAGGCAAGAACAGAAGAAAAAGGTTAAATCTCATCCACCAAGCTACTCCAATACCTTCCCTATTCAAGAATCAACGTGAAAAGTTCATAAACATTGCTAAAGTTAATTATTCTCTACACCCAAAACTGCGATGTTTTAAATAGAAGATATATCATGTATAGTCACAGTGCCAAATGTTTTAATCACAGCAATGGAACTCTGTGGTTGATGGACCATTTGATAATATGCTATTGCTTGAGAGAGAGAGAGAGAGTTTTCTTCAGTAGTGAAATCCAACAACCACCATTTTATGGTTGTGGATTGATCAGATAAATTCCAATTCCTCAATTTATTGTTCTTATTAAATTTATCCTTCGAAGAACCATGAAATATCCCAATGTCTGAAACCAAGGGAACATAACCTATAATACAAGGTTGTCTTCCTTCTAAAAACTTATGTGCCAGTATGAAGCAGCAAAATGACCATATAGCGACGTAAATGGCTATACGTATTAAAACAACTGAACTTTAAAAGAATTTAGCATCTATCTGTTTCTCATATTAGTCAATGACTTCTGTGAAGTTACAACGAACTTCAGATCTGGAATTAGGTATGCAGGTACATCTAAGGTTCATCACAGACATTACATAATTAATCATAAAAAGAACAAAACTCTTTCATTAAAGGACCTCAAACAGACCATGTTTGATCCTAATGTATCTCTCACCCTTGAAACCCGTATAACCATTCAGCATATTGGATTCTACATTTTTTTTTTTCTAAAAAACATAATTACAAAATATACATATCAATACTTAATTAACAGATTTCATAAGCCTGCATCAATAGCAACAAATAATACTTCTCAGTTTAATTTAAAATCAATTTATCAAAATAGTTAGTGATCCAAAAGGCCCTTAAATTTTCATAATTTCAC